>JAJIBD010031937.1:0-32155 GCA_021461705.1 Cryptotis parvus | reverse complement strand
CCCATCCCTCCATCCCCAGGAGCGTTGCACCCTTTTCTGTGATGTGTATACACCTGGCTGCAGTGTGGCTAGAACTGGCTTGCCACAAGAGTGATGGCATTAGCAGAGGTGATAGGCCCAGCATGTGAGGTGCTGAGGGTTTGAATTCACGACCGTGTTTCCAAGGCACTCTCGGCCTTTGCCTGTTTCACCTGACACTGACCCTCGGGTCGGTTGAGGGTATTTTGTTTGAGTTTGGTTTATATCTCATCCCACAATGCTTAGGGGGTTACTCCTGACCCTGCACTCCGGAGTCACTCACCAGGCAGTGCTCAGGGAACAATGTGAGATGCCAGGGATCAAACCTGGGAATCCATGTTCAAAGCTAGCACCTTACCAGTATGCTACCTCTCCAGTGCCATATATTCCTATGTCATATTTCTCTAAAGAATGGCACCGGACCCAAGAAGTGGTTAAATAATAGAAACGTAATGTGCATGTCATATGTGTGATCTGACACCACCTAAATTAGGGTTTGAAAATGCACTCTATAGTTTATTCATGATCGCTTGATTCTCATCCTTAAACTCCAAATTAAAAATGTTAAAGTAGCCGCTTGATTTCATTTTGCTATTATCCTATCTTTAATCAATCAAAAAATTATGTTACTAAACAAACAATGAAAGAGCTAGGTTAAAATGGTGCTGCTGGAGCCGAGCAATAGCAGCGGGTAGGGCATTTGCCTTGCACGCTGCAGACTCGAGTTCAATCCCTGGCATCCCATATGGCCCCTAAGCACTGCCAGAGTAACCCCGACATAGCTGGGTGTGGCCCAAAAAGAAAAATAAAGAAAAAATTAGAATTGTGCTGCTTATATTATTATTAAAACAATAGATGGGATTATTTGATACATAGTATTGATATTCAACATAATGGGACCATGAAATAACTGTACAAAGTGGGCTTTTTTAAGTATTTTATTATACCACTGTGAGATATACAATTACAAAGATATACAATTAAAAGTTCATATTTGGGTTTTGGTCATACAGTGTTCCAGCACCCATCCCTCCACCAGTGCCCATCTCCCACCACCAACGCCCCCGGTTCCCCCCCCCCCTCCCAGCCCACCTCCATGGCAGGTTCTTTATTTCTTTCCCTTTCTCTCTCTTTCTCTTTTCCTTCCCTTCCAGACTATGGATTACAGAACATACATTAAAGGGTTGTCATGTGTATCCTTTTGCCTCTATTTGATGCTCAGTTCTAGGTTGGCATTAGTACCCTCGACAATTGTTAGCACACTCGTTCCATTTTCTGTCTTACCTAGCCTCTGACTCCCACACGTTTGTGATAATTTCCACCTTTGACAAGACCTCCTGATAGTCATGTTTCACTTGACCTTGGATATTGGTATCATAATATGTACATATATATTTATGCCATGCAAATAAATGCAGTCATTCTGTATCTGTCTCTCTCCTTCTGGCTAATTTCGCTCAACATAATCTTCTCCATGTCCATCCATTTATAGGCAAATTTTATAACTTCATTTTTCCTAACAGCTGCATAGTATTCCATTGTGTAGATGTACCAAAGCTTCCTTATCCAGTCATCGATTTCGGGCACTCTGGTTGTTTCCAGGTTCTGGCTATTGTGAATAATGCTGCTATGAACATAAAAGTAGGGATGGTGTTTCCGGCATGCATTTTTTGGCTTCCCAGAGTAGATTCCCAGGAGTGGTATGGCTGGGTCAAATGGGAGTTCAATTTCTAGTCTTTGGAGGGAATGTCCATATTGTTTTCCAGAAAGGCTGTACCAGCCGGGCATTCCCACCAACAATGGATGAGTGTCCCCTTTTCCCCACATCCACGCCAAGCACTTGTTGTTCTTGCTCTTTGAATATGTGCCAGTCTCTGGTGGGTAAAGTGGTATCTCATTGTTGTTTTGATTTGCATCTCTCTGATGATTAGTGATGATGAGCATTTTTTCATATGTTTTTTGGCCATTCGAATTTCTTCCTTGTTGAAGTTTCTGTTCATTTCTTCTCCCCATTTTTTGATGGGGTTGTTTGTTTTCTTCTTGTAAAGTTCTACCAGTGCCTGATATATCCTGGATATTAACCCCTTATCAGATGGGTATTGGGTGAATATTCTTTCCCATTCTGTGGACTGCCTTTGTATCTTAGTCACTGTTTCGAGGTGCAGAAGCTTTTTAGTTCATGTAGTCCCACATGTTTATCTTTTCTTCTAGTTGCTTTGTTAGTGATGTTTCACCTTTGAAGATGCCTTTAGCTTCAATGTCGTGGAGGGTTTTTCCTATATTTTCTTCAATGTACTTTATGGATTCAAGTCTGATATTGAGATCTTTAATCCATTTTGATCTGATTTTTGTGCATGGTGTTAGACACAGGTCCAAATTCATTTTTTACATGTCGCTGCCCAATTTTCCCAACACCACTTGTTGAAGAGGCTTTCCTTTACTCCATTTTTGACTCTTTGCACCTTTCATCAAAGATTAAATGATCATGTGTTTGAGGTTGGGTGTCAGGATACTCAATTCTATTCCATAGGTCTATAGGTCTGTTTTTATTCCAATACCATGCTGTTTTAATTACTACTGCCTTGTGGTACAGTTTGAAGTTGAGAAAGGTGATGCCTCCCATCTTCACAAAGTGCATTTTCACGCTTATTTTTCTTTGTATAAACCCTGATGACTGGTTTGGATCAGATCCAAAACGCTAAGTACTTAGGATTTTAAAATAGTTTAATAAATATATTTCACCTACTCTGTATTACTAAGAGCACTTGGTAAAAACCCTTTACTTGCCTCACTGCCACATACTTAAATTTATGAATGTTTGTTTTATTGAACGTGCTTTTTTTGAAGGCATGTGTGAGTTTGGATCCTCACATCCAGTCAGCATTCTGTTGTTGTGGCAGTCTGGTTTGTCCTGTTCCAGCCTGTCAGAGGTGAAACTACTCTTGTGTTTAGGAACAGTTTCTTCATCAGTAGCAGAGTTATGCTCTATGAGTTTGCTGCATAGGGAAAGGTAAGAATTCCTGCTTTAAAGTGACAGGTTTCTGGGGCCGGAGAGATAGCCAGCGGTAGGGCATTTGCCTTGCACGCTGACCGGCCTATGCCGGCCCGGGTTCGATCCCCGGCATCCCATGGTCCCCAGCACCGCCAGGAGTAATTCCTGAGTGCAGAGCCAGGAGTAACCCCCTGAGCATTGCCGGGGTGTGACCCAAAAAAGCAAAAAAAAAAAAAATAAAATAAAAAATAAAGTGACAGGTTTCTTTATTCTTTCTGAAGTTCATGTTAGTGGTATTGGTATTTCTAAACATTGATCTTTTCCTGTATGTAAATGATACAGAATTTTAAAGTAAAAAAGGAGCAGGATGCTTTCGAGACTTTGATCACAAAGAAAGTAAGCTCTTTGGCAGGTTCCAGAACATTTTTAGACCAAGTTACCGGGTTGTGTTCCTGTTTAGTAGTACTTTAAAAAGCATCTTTTAAATGTCAAGTCTTATGCTGCCTTAAAGTAACATGTTATGATATTGTGCACAGATTTTCAGCCCTAGTCATAGGGTGTGATGTCGCAGCAGTAGACAGTTTTAAGTGTTGTTCCTTTCCGCTCTGTTTTCCCTAAATGTGGAAGGGGTCCTGCAGGGGCCAGTCTCTAGTGCTTGGGCAGCCGCGCAAGAGTGCCCAGAATTGGAACTCAGGGCCTCCCACAGGCTAGGTATGTGCTCCACCACTTTACCTGTCCCTGCTTGTAGTCCGTTCCTATTTATTTCCATTTCTTACAGGTTCAGTAACCTGGGTTAAAGCACACTTTGATGCAGTGCTCACACACTCGACTGTGTGACTGCTTGTGTGCTTGCAGTGGCCCCCCACATTAATCCTAGTGCTCACAGAGCCTTTGGTTACAGTCCATATCCACTGTGATCGTATTCGGCCATGTGGAATGGAACTCTTAAAAAAAAACTTTCTTCTGAACTCTTCCCCAAACCTATGAAACTTCATTGTTTCTGAATTGAATCTGACAGCTTAGTTTTGTTTGCCAAGAAAAGGGCTACAGAATTTGTAGTCTTAGGCTTGTTAATTGAAGTTTTAAAAATGATACCTTCCTCCAAAACTTTCCTTTTTATCTTAAATTTGAAATATTATTGACATAATTAGATATCCTGTGATATTGCCAACTACAGAGATTGTGTGGCCATATCCAGTGATCTGGGATTAGTATGCACATTGGTGCTTCTCATCCCCTTTGTACCTGCACATTGGCCAGCAGTTGAACCCCTTCTGTGTCAAATGTATTTTTATAAACTAGAAAAGAATATTAAAATCCTGAGTGTAGCTGTCGGGAGCTACTGGGGCCCCCAATAGTATCAGGACAGAAGTTCTCTTCTACCTTCAAGGCCACTGGGGAACAGATGAAAACTCACTGAGCCCAGTGCAGTTCCAAAAGGCTTTTTAATAGTACAAAAGCTTTACCACCGCAACCCAATATAATGAAAGAACTCTAGCTCTGGTCAGAACTTAGACCATACAAAGAGCCTAAGTCTCCCACCACAGAGTGAAGATCTCACCTGAGAGGAGTCTTACCAAAAGAAGGGGCGAGTGACTCAAGCAACCCTTATATACACCAAAGTAATCCTAACTGTTGAGTGAGAGGGTCCAGAAGCTGTTAAGGTTCTTGTCAAGAAAAGAACCCTAAACAGCTTCTCAGATAGTAGAAGAGTGTAGAAGGGCAGTGCCACACTCTATTACAGGTATAAACAAAGGAATATGCAGGGACTAATCCCTTCAGAGTTATCTCTATGTAAAACACTGGAGGGGCTGGTATAAAGTAATACATCTTAATTTCATGGGCTTCATGTAATCTAGATCGTACCCACCAAGGTCCTTCTTATTTATTATCTGCACCAGGGTGATTCTGATACGTTCTCCATATACTGAAAGGGCACGACTTGACGCCTGTTTGAGGAAAAAACTAGTATGATCCTTCCTATAGTCTCAACGTAGCCATGGTGGCAGTCTCCTGGTAAATTCTAACTGTCCCACGCTGGTGCAGGGGAGATAAAGAGGACTTCTATGGGAAGTCCTAGCAGATGTATTAGTAGATGTATAATAAGTCAGAAGATAAGTCATTCAGAGTCAAGGTGATTTCTGTAACTGCCACACCCCTTTATCAGTGTTTACATAGAAGAGAGATCTCATTAGAATGCACCTTGGCTTAAGAACATGTAAATCAATTAAGCTGTGAGCAAAGCTCCCAAGCTAGCTAAGCCTGTCATCCAACATAGTAGCAGTTAAGAGATTAAGTGTGGAAAAGATGACAAATAGAATTACCTATACCTTTAGAAACTAATATCTTGCAAGGTCATCATTTAAAAGATTACTGCCTGAGCCAGTAAGGACAAGGTCAAGATTTGAACTCTGGAGAAAGTGTATCCTCCAATAATCCATAAAGCTAGCTAGATATCTGACCAGCAGTTAGCATACTTTCTAAGGTGTGTTCTACAAAGTCACTAAAAACTAAGTACCATGTTTATAGACAGTTAGCTGACAGTTTCAAAACTATGAAGAATCCTGATGATTCTGGAATAATCACAGAGCTGGACTTCATTGAGGTAGTTCATTTCCAGTTTGTTCATTTCCTTGCTGGGGATGCCAGAAGAGAGGAACCGTGAGGGTCTTTTTTGGTGCTGGTGCAGCAGAGGATTTGTACTGGAAGCCTCTGAACTTGAGGCAAGGATTTTAATCCACTGAACCGTCCTCTGGGCCCTCCCACTCCTGTTCTTGTTTGCTGAATTAGAGTAGGTATTTGTTAGCTTCTGGCAAGCTGACATAGACATAGAGGGTAGACAATTTAAGGTACTTGAGTTTGTCCTATTTAAAAAAATCTCTTGCTCGTTTCCTTTGCTCTCTCTTTTTTCCTCTGTCACCCTCTCTCTATCTCCCTCTCTCCTCTCTCCTCTCTCTCTCTCTCTGTCTTTCTCACACACTTCAGTTTATTCCCTAACCTTTAGTACAGTCAAGAAGCTAGTAGTTTTATAATCCATTCCAAACTTAATAATGTTTTTGTCACTGAATCGGATTTTTTTCATACAGTTAATTTTTTTGGGCCTTTTTGGTCACATCTGGCAGTGCTCAGGGGTTACTCCTGGCTCTGCACTGAGGAATTACTCCTGGCAGTGCTCGGAGGACTATATGGGATGCTGGGAATTGAACCCAGGTGGCAAACATGCAAGGCAAACGCCCTACCCCCTGTGCTATTGCTCCAGCCTTAATTTAAAGAAATAGTGATTGTTTATCCCGACAATAACCACTATTAAGAACAGTGTCAGAATTGTATCATTGTAAATGATGGGTTTCTAACTCATAGTTCTAAATTTTTGTTTTGCTTTTTGGGTCACACCCGGGCAATGCTCAGGGGTTTCTCCTGGCTCTGCACTCAGGAATTACTCCTGGGGACCATATGGGATGCCGGGGATCAAACCTGGGCCGGTATGAGCTGGCTACGTGCAAGGCAACGCCCTAACCATGGGCTATCGCTCCAGCCCCTAAATGTTTATTTTTATAGGGGGCACAAGTGATCTGATTTCAAGTCAGCATAAAGAAAAGTAATAAGTGATTCCTCTGTATCTTTCTTCTGTCTTGTTTGTTTTTTGTAGGGTTTAGGGTGTTTGGGGGTTATTTTGTTTGAGATATATATATGTATATATATATATTTTTTGGGGGGGCTTTTTGGGTCACACCCAGTGATGCTCAGGGTCTACTCCTGGCTCTGCCCTTAGGAATTCTCCTGGAGTTGCTGGGAACCATGTGGAATGCAACCTGGGTCCGCTGGCGCAAAGCAAATACCCTACCCACTGTGCTATCTCCAGCCAGCTCTGCTCAGGGCTTACCTGGTTTTGTGCTCAGGGGTTGAACCTAGGTTGACCAAGTGTCAAAAAGCAGCTTACCTTCTAGACTATCATACCAGTTTCTTTTATTAACCATTTTTTTCAATGGGTCTGGGGATTGAACCCATTATTGAGACACATGCAAGGCTGTGTCACTAAGCTACATGCCTGGCCCACTATTTCTTTTAAAAGGTGAAATAACGTAGTTGAATTTCAGCTGACTTTTGCGGTTATTGAAATCTTTAGTTTATCATATTTCAAATCCATGAGAATGGAGCAGTTCAGGAGTAGGATAAGATCAGTGAGGAATAATTGTATGTGCTCTTAATAGCTCACTCTCATCACCCATCACTCATCTTCCCGTTGTTCATCAGCTTGCTTGAGCGGGCTCCAGTAACATCTCCATTCATTGGGAATGAGGTAACACATTTTATTTTATACTTCATATCTTTTAGTTTTTATTTTTAATATTTTTTAAATTAAGATACTGTGATTCACAAAGCTATTCATAATAGAGATTCAGATACACAGTGTCCCAACACCAATCCACCACTAGTGTGACCTTCCCTCCTCCAGAGAAGGCCCATTTTTAAGTTTAGATAGTTTAGATCTTCTCTGCTTACAGTCTCATTGGCTGTCATTTAGGAATTAGGCATATTCATATACCTCACCTCTATACCACCCATGTGCCTGACATACCTGGTTCCTGCCCCTGCAATCTCCCTCCTATCTCTTCTTACTCCACACCTCTGCCCCTTGGTTTCTTTCCTTCCCTGTATCATGCCTGTAACCTAAGATCGAGGGTAACCTAGGCATCGCCCCTGCTTTGATACCTTGCATTTTCTTGCCCTGTTAGTCTAAATACCACAGATAGATAAGTGAGATCATCCAGTATTTGCTGTTTTATTAACTCACAAACAGCGTGCTGTTCAGGAGTTACTCCCTAGCTCTGCACTCAGGAATTACTTCCTGGCGGTGCTCGAGGAGCATATGGATCAGACCTGGAGTTGGCTGTGTACAAGGCAAACACCCTACCCACTATTATCCTACTTAACATGACATCCTGTTGAGGTTGCAGTGAACTGCATGACTTCATCATTGCTTGCAGCTGCATAGTATTCCATCTTGTATATATCACACCTTCATTATGCACTCACCTGTTGTTGGAGACCTAGGTTAAATTCCATGTTCTTTCATACAAATGTTTTTGTGTGTTAGTGATAGATCCCAAGAAGTGGAATCGCTAGATCACATGGCAGCTCCATTTTTTCTGAGAAATCTCTCATTGTATTCCAAAAGGGGTTGAACCAGATGACATTCCCATCAGCAGTAGGGAGAGTTCCTGTTTTGTACATCTCCACCAACACAGATTGCTCCGATGTTTTTGATATGTGACGTTGTCATGGTTTGGATTCTTCTGATAATAAGCGGTATGATGAGCACTTTCTCATGTGCCAATCAGCCATCTGTCATCTTCAGAAATATTCTGTTCATTTTCTCCTCGCTTTTTCTAGGATTAGGATATAGTTTTTAAAGACTGCATAGTTAAATTCTATAAATGCTTTTAGCACTTAAAACCACTGTCAGGGGAGAGATAACACAGTGAGTAAGGTGCTTGCAGAAGATGCACTGGTCTGGGTTCGCTTTCATCCCTGGCACTGCGTATGGTACTCCAGCTCTGCCAGGAGTGAGCCCTGAGAACATTGGTGTGGCCCCTGTCAGAGTGTTCAGCATCAGCAAAACCATTAAGGGCTTATGGTCTTTTTTTAATCTGATTTTTTTATCATAAGAAAAGAATAAAGAAATTCCTAACTTTATGATTGGGGATATTTGGAGTTCTAAATTTTGTTCTGAGTTAAGGAAGGCATCTCCATCCAGAGTAATTTTCTGACTCTGAAATTAGCCACAACTGATAACTTTTGTTTAATCAGTAATGATTTACTTGAAAAGTTACTCTACTTGAATTTGAAGGATATATTCTATATCAGTATGTTCATAGTTATTAGATTTTAAAGTATTTTTTAAAACCAGGGTGGTATCTATATTTATATTCACTTGTATCATTTGTCTTCCTGTTGTTCATCGATTTGCTTGAGCGGGCACCATATGCCCTCTCCATACGCCATACTCCATACTCCATACCCATACTCCATACGCCATCTCCATACGCCCTGTCACATGCTAGTGTAGCCCAAGGGCAACTGCCGCTTCCAGGAACACGAAGAGCCTCAAACCATCCTTCAGGTCATGGGAATGAGGTCTATAATTGTTACTGGTTTTTGGCCTATCAAATACGACATGTGTAGTTTGCCAGGGCTCTGCTGTGCAGATGGGGATACTCTTGTAGTAGCCTCCTCTCGTCTGCATTTACCGTGGCGGCCAGAAAGCACGGAAAGATCTGCTTTTCTGCTGGGTGGGTGGAGCTCTGACAAGCTGTGGAGTCCAGACGTTGAAAATGGCAGCCCTCATGGTGTGGGGTTCCTCTGGCTTCTGTGCGAGGCTCTATTGGGATGGCGGGCCAGGGCTAGAACCCACCTTCCCTCCCAAGCACCTCATGATCAGTTGAGCACAGGAGAGCGGTAGCAGCTCTGCCTCGTGTATCTGAGTCTCTGGATCAGACATACCGACTTGAAATTCTTCCCTGTAGGCTGGGACTCTGACAAGCAGGGCTTGAGATTGGCTTTTCTCTTGGGTGGAACTCTGACAAGCAGTGGAGTTCAACATATTTAATCATGATATACTCATCTAATGTGTCACTTTGTATGCATATTTATTAAATGTGTTTTATATTGATTAATTTGATATTTTAATAGATTTAATTTTTTAACAAAAAATGGGGGTGGGGGGCAGTCACCCTGGTGATGCTTAGGGTTAGTTACTACTGGCTTCTGCACTGAAATTACTCCTAACAGCCCTCGGGTGACACTCAGGGGACCTTATTGCATGTGTGGGTTTGAACTCAGGTTGGCCACATGCAAAGCGAAAGCCCTACCTGCTATACTGTTGCTCCAACCCTTTAAATTTTAAAGCATTAATCATTTCGGGGGTCCTATTTATGTTATTTTAATTACCAACCCACCCAGCAACTCTATAACATTTTCTCAGTTGTATAAAAATAACTGTCATAGAAACTATATTTCAAGGAATTTTGCTAGAAACTGCTTTGTCAGATAATCTTTTGCGATGACCTGTGGTGCTGTTCTTCAGTGTTCTGGGCCCAGACAGCAGCTGGCACCCTCTATAAAGGGCTATGTAGCAAATCAGTTTCGACTTTGGGCCAAACCATCTCTGTCGAGTCCAGTTTGAACAGTTATTTTGTTGAGTTGTTGTATTTGTTTATTTTCTTGGGGTTTGGTTTGGTTTTTTTTTGTACCACACCCATTGAAGCTCAGGAGCTGGTCCTGAAACAGTGCTCAGGAGCCCAGGTCTTGCTGGGTATTGAACCAAGCCTCTGACTACCAGGCATGTGTTCTCAACCCTGTGAGGGTTCTCCAGCCCTTGCCCCAGCTTGTTTTTTCACATGTCAGTATTTCAGTCTGAACCAGTGGCAGAGTAAACAAGTAGCCTCAAAGATCAGCAATACTGTGAGTTTTCTACCAGTACTCTCACAGTTTTCTTTCCTCTCTCTCTCTTTTTTTTTTTCTTTTATGAGTCACACCCAGCGATGCTCAAGGGTTTCTCCTGGCTCAGCACTGAGAATCACTCCTGGCGTGCCCTGGGACACATATGGGATGCCAGGGATCGAACCCTGGCGGCACGCATTGCCAGCACAAGGCAAACGCCCTACCCACTGGACTATCGCTCTGGTGATAGTTACTTTCTAATTCTGCCCTGTCAACTTTCCGGTCTACACATTTATCTCAGAGCCCTTTGTTTATAATTGCATAAGAGTTTATTTCACTGATCTAGATTATCCAACCAAAAGGAACAGTGAAGCTAATCCCATGCCTAACTTTATTATAAAATTGTGTAGAAGCCATAACCTAACCAACTTAGCTAAAATAGACCCCATGTTGACTAACCTGTTAGTTGTTTGTTAAAATCATAACACAGCTGTCTCTGTTGATGCATATATATTTATTTTAAGGACATGGTCAAAAGTATTTCATTTGTAGGTGATGTTTTTGTGTTGGGGTGGGAGCAGACACACAGCCAAGGAAAAGGGATCCTCCTGCTCTGGGCTCAGGAGTAACACCTAGCATGAGACAGGACATATGGAGATGTTACTGGTACCCGCTCGAGCAAATCAATGATGAATGGGAAGACAGTGATACAGAGCTAGAAAGCCTTTTTTTTTTTTTTTTTTTTTGCTTTTTGGTTGGGTCACCCTGCGCACCTCAGGGGTTACCTCCTGGCTCTGCACTCAGAAATTACTCCTGGTGGTGCTCGGGACCATATGAGATGCCGGGATCGAGCCCAGGCCAGCACAGGCCGGCAGCATGCAAGGCAAGCGCCCTACCCGCTGGGCTATCGCCCAGCCCTAGGGAAAGCCTTCTTACATAAGACATTTGTCAAACTGTATACCCCAGCATCATCTCAGATAGGAAGTGATACTGTCTCATGTCCGAAGGAATCGGAGGCGGTTTCTCTGTGCCCAGAACAGATCAGCCCATAAGAGATTCTTATGAGCCAGTGGCAGAAAAGCCATCATGCATTAGACTTCTAGTTTCCACCAGTGAAACAAATTGGTTCCAATAGCCTCTTGAAATATGTAAATAGATTTTCGAAGTGTGCATACTGTATAGTCACTTTATTTTAAATTTCAGAATTAAGTCATTCGTTGGTTTGCATTTTTTGTTCAAAATCACTAAAGGTTGTTAGTAAAATGCCAACTATTCCCCACCTCCATTTTTATAAAACTGTTTTATTCTGAATGTGGTGTGTTTCGCTTTTCCTTCTATCTCTTGCTGACATACAAACTTGGGTGTGGTCCTCTTAGGGGTTGCACATAGGTTATGATGCTCTCCACAGTGCTCACCAGAGGCTCAGAGGCTGAGATGTCACTCAGTGTGTGTGCGCAGCACTTGAGGTTCCGAAACTCAAGTTGTCAGTGTTGGCATGCAGATTACTTGTTATTCCTACGGTTATCTCAACCTAGCACTATTAATGAAAAAGTTGTTTAGAACTTTTAATCAAGTTTTGGAGTAGAAGCTAAAAATGTCTGCATGTAAGCCATCCTTAGGCCCCAAAGATGTCAGTTTTAAAAGAAAATATCACTAGGCCACTGGAATATGCAACTGACACCTTATAAGGGCAGGTCATGCGCTAGTACAAATACTACTGGAATGCAAAGCATTGGGAGTCAGTACAAGTGAGAAGTTGTAACATGAGAGGTCACTGCTGTTTGGGGTGGGACTTCGCCAGTGTACAAGTGGGAGAAGTTGTATCATGAGAGGTCACTGCTGTTTGGGGTGGGACTTCCTCGCCAGTGTACAAGTGAGAAGTTGTAACATGAGGGGTCACTGCTGTTTGGGGTGGGACTTCTCACCAGTGTACAAGTGAGAAGTTGTAACATGAGAGGTCACTGCTGTTTGGGGTGGGACTCCTCCCAGTGTACAAGTGAGAAGTTGTAACATGAGAGGTCACTGCTGTTTGGGGGGTGGGACTTCCTCGCCAGTGTACCAGTGAGAAGTTGGAACATGAGAGGTCACTGCTGTTTGGGTGGGACTTCCTCCCAGTGTACAAGTGAGAAGTTGTAACATGAGAGGTCACTGCTGTTTGTGTGGGACTTCCGCCAGTGTACAAGTGAGAAGTTGTAACATGAGAGGTCACTGCTATTTGGGGTGGGACTTCGCCAGTGTACAAGTGAGAAGTTGGAACATGAGAGGTCACTGCTGTTTGGGGTGGACTTCCTCAACCTAGCACTATTAATGAAAAAATTGTGAGAACTACAAGTGAGAAGTTGTAACATGAGAGGTCACTGCTATTTGGGGTGGGACTTCCTCGCCAGTGTTCAAGTGAGAAGTTGGAATCATGAGAGGTCACTGCTGTTTGGGGTGGGACTTCTCGCCAGTGTACAAGTGAGAAGTGTATCATGAGAGGTCACTGCTGTTTGGGGGTGGGATTTCCTCGCCAGTGTACAAGTGAGAAGTAACATGAGGGGTCACTGCTGTTTGGGTGGGGACTTCTCGCCAGTGTACAAGTGAGAAGTTGTAACATGAGAATTCACTGCTGTTTGGGGTGGGACTTCCTCGCCAGTGTACAAGTGAGAAGTTGTAACATGAGAGGTCACTGCTGTTTGGGGTGGGACTTCCTCACCAGTGTACAAGTGAAAGTTGTAACATGAGAGGTCACTGCTGTTTGGGGGTGGGACTTCACTCCAGTGTACAAGTGAGAAGTTGTATCATGAGAGGTCACTGCTGTTTGGGGTTGGGACTTCCTCGCCAGTGTACAAGTGAGAAGTTGTATCATGAGGTCACTGCTGTTTGGGGTGGGACTTCTCGCCAGTGTACAAGGGAAGTTATATCATGAGAGGTCACTGCTGTTTGGGGTGGGACTTCTCACCAGTGTACAAGTGAGAAGTTGTAACATGAGAGGTCACTGCTGTTTGGGTGGGACTTCCTCCCAGTGTACAAGTGAGAAGTTGTAACATGAGAGGTCACTGCTGTTTGGGGTGGGACTCCTCGCCAGTGTACAAGTGAGAAGTTGTAACATGAGAGGTCACTGCTGTTTGGGGGTGGGACTCTCCCAGTGTACAAGTGAGAGTTGTAACATGAGAGGTCACTGCTGTTTGGGGTGGGACTTCCTCCCAGTGTACAAGTGAGAAGTTGTAACATGAGAGGTCACTGCTGTTTGGGGTGGGACTTCCTCGCCAGTGTACAAGTGAGAAGTTGTAACATGAGGTCACTGCTGTTTGGGGTGGGACTTCCTCCCAGTGTACAAGTGAGAAGTTGTAACAAGAGAGGTCACTGCTGTTTGGGGGTGGGACTTCCCCGCCAGTGTACAGGTGAGAAGTTGTACCATGAGAGGTCACTGCTATTTGGGGGTGGGACTTCCTCGCCAGTGTACAAGTGAGAAGTTGGAACACGAGAGAGGTCACTGCTGTTTGGGGTGGACTTCCTCGCCAGTGTACAAGTGAGAAGTTGGAATCATGAGAGGTCACTGCTGTTTGGGGTGGGACTTCCCTCACCAGTGTACAAGTGAGAAGTTGTAACATGAGAGGTCACTGCTAGTGGGTGGGACTTCTCACCAGTGTTCAAGTGAGAAGTTGGAATCATGAGAGGTCACTGCTGTTTGGGGTGGGACTTCTCGCCAGTACAAGTGAGAAGTTGTATCTTGAGAGGTCACTGGCTGTTTGGGGGTGGGACTTCCTCGCCAGTGTACAAGTGAGAAGTTGGAACATGAGAGGTCACTGCTGTTTGAGGTGGGACTTCCTCGCCAGTGTACAAGTGAGAAGTTGTAACATGAGAATTCACTGCTGTTTGGGTGGGACTCGCCAGTGTACAAGTGAGAAGTTATAACATGAGAGGTCACTGCTGTTTGGGGTGGACTCCCTCGCCAGTCTACAAGTGAGAAGTTGGAATCATGAGAGGTCACTGCTGTTTGGGTGGGACTTCCTCGCCAGTGTACAAGTGGAAGTTGTATCATGAGAGGTCACTGCTGTTTAGGTGGGACTTCCCGCCAGTGTACAAGTGAGAAGTTGTAATATGAGAGGTCACTGCTGTTTGGGGTGGGACTTCCACCGCAGTGTGTACAAGTGAGAAGTTGTATCATGAGAGGTCACTGCTGTTTGGGGTGGGACTTCGCCAGTGTACAAGTGAGAAGTTGGAATCATGAGAGGTCACTGCTGTTTGTGGGACTTCCCGCCAGTGTACAAGTGAGTAGTTGTAACATGAAGAGGCCACTGCTGTTTGGGGTGGGACTTCCCTGCTAGTGTACAAGTGAGAAGTTGTAACATGAGAGGCCACTGCTGTTTGGGGTGGGACTTCACCGCCAGTGTACAAGTGAAAGTTGAATCATGAGAGTCACTGCTGTTTGGGGGTGGACTTCCTCTCAGTGTACAAGTGAGAAGTTGTAACATGAGAGGTCACTGCTGTTTGGGGTGGACTTCCACCTCGCCAGTGTACAAGTGAGAAGTTGTAACATGAGAGGTCACTGTTTGGGGTGGGACTTCCTCGCCAGTGTACAAGTGAGAAGTTGTAACATGAGAGGTCACTGCTGTTTGGGGTGGACTTCAGTGTACAAGTGAGAAGTTGGACATGAGAGGTCACTGCTGTTTGGGGTGGGACTTCCTCGCCAGTGTACAAGTGAGAAGTTGTATCATGAGAGGTCACTGTTTCGGGTGGGACTTCCTCGCCAGTACAAGTGAGAAGTTGGATCATGAGAGGCCTCACTGTTTGGGGCTCTCGCCAGTGTACAAGTGAGAAGTTGAATCATGAGAGGTCACTGCTGTTTGGGGTGGGACTTCCCGCCAGTGTACAAGTGAAGTTGGAACATGAGAGGTCACTGCTGTTTGGGGTGGGACTTCCTCACCAGTGTACAAGTGAGAAGTTGGAACATGAGAGGTCACTGCTGTTTGGGTGGGACTTCTCACCAGTGTACAAGGAGAAGTTGTAAGATGAGAGGTCACTGCTGTTTGGGGTGGACTTCTCTCCAGTGTACAAGTGAGAAGTTTATCATGAGAGGTCACTGCTGTTTGGGGTGGGACTTCTCCGCTAGTGTACAAGGAGAAGTTGTAACATGAGAGGTCACTGCTGTTTGGGGGTGGGACTTCCTCGCCAGTGTACAAGTGAGAAGTGGAATCATGAGGTCACTGCTGTTTGGTGGGACTTCCTCGCCAGTGTACAAGTGAGAAGTGGAATCATGAGAGGCCACTGCTGTTTGGGGGTGGGACTTCCTCGCCAGTGTACAAGTGAGAAGTGGAATGCTGAGAGGTCACTGCTGTTTGGGGTGGACTTCCTCGCCAGTACAAGTGAGAAGTTGTATCATGAGAGGTCACTGCTGTTTGGGGGTGGGACTTCCCGCCAGTACAAGTGAGAAGTTGTATCATGAGAGGTCACTGCTGTTTGGGGTGGGACTTCCTCAAGTGTACAAGTGATAAGTGGAATCGCTTGAGAGGTCACTGCTGTTTGAGGTGGGACTTCCTCCCAGTGTACAAGTGAGAAGTTGTATCATAAGAGGCTACTGCTGGTTTGGGGTGGGACTTCTCACGCCAGTGTACAAGTGAGAAGTTGGAACATGAGAGGTCACTGCTGTTTGGGGTGGGACTTCTCTCGCCAGTACAAGTGAGAAGTTGGAACATGAGGGGTCACTGCTGTTTGGGTGGGACTTCCTCGCCAGTGTACAAAGTGGAGAAGTGGAATCATGAGAGGTCACTGCTGTTTGGGGGTGGGACTTCCTCGCCAGTGTACAAGTGAGAAGTTGTATCATGAGAGGTCATTGCTGTTTGGGTGGACTTCGCGCAGTGTACAAGGTGAGAAGTTGGAATCATGAGAGGCCACTGCTGTTTGGGGTGGGGACTTCACCCAGTGTACAAGTGAGAAGTTGGAATCATGAGAGGTCACTAAGCTACAAGTGGGGACTTCCCGCTAGTATACAAGTGAGAAGTTGGAATCATGAGAGGTCACTGCTGTTTGGGGTGGGACTTCTCGCCAGTGTACAAGTGAGAAGTTGGAACATGAGGGGTCACTGCTGTTTGGGGTGGGACTTCCTCAGTGTACAAGTGAGAAGTTGTAACATGAGGGGTCACTGCTGTCTGGGGTGGGACTTCCTCACCAGTGTACAAGTGAGAAGTTAAACATGAGAGGCCACTGCTGTTTGCGTGGGACTTCCTCCCAGTGTACAAGTGAGAAGTTGTATCATGAGAGGTCACTGCTGTTTGGGGTGGACTTCCTCGCCAGTGTACAAGTGAGAAGTTGTATCATGAGAGGTCACTGCTGTTTGGGGACTTCCTCGCCAGTGTTCAGTGAGAGTTGGAATCATGAGAGGTCACTGCTGTTTGGGTGGGACTTCGCCAGTGTACAAGTGAAGTTGTAACATGAGAGTCACTGCTGTTGGGGTGGACTTCCTGCCAGTGTACAAGGGAGAAGTTGGAATCATGAGAGGTCACTGCTGTTTGGGATGGGACTTCCTCGCCAGTGTACAAGTGAGAAGTTGGAATCATGAGGGGTCACTGCTGTTTGGGGTGGGACTTCTCGCCAGTAAGTGAGAAGTTGGAATCATGAGAGGTCACTGCTGTTTGGGGTGGGACTTCCTCCCAGGATTGTTAAGCGGCCACCACGTTACACTCTGCCGTGTTCAGGAGGCCAGGGCGCCGAGAATGGAACCCAGGGCCCTCGCAAGGCAGACAATGGGCTCCATCCCTTTGAGCTCTCTCTCCATCCCCTGTAATTATGTGTTTAACCCTTTGTATCCGCCTTTCATTTCATCTGAAGATTTGGCTTTAATTGTGCTACTTACAGATACACTTATAAAGCTACGAGTTAAACTTGGTTGACTTTAGAAATCCTCTGTACCAGTGTGTGTCACAGCCCTGGATCTTCAAACAGCAATATGAAAAGGTAGTAAATATCTCTAAATAACCAACAAATGTGCAATTTAGTAAAGTAAAATCATTTGTGCTCTCTGGAACACTGGATTCTTGCCTATAGTTATTTCAGCTTAACGTGGCACTATTACGTGTGGATGCCCTTGATGTCCTTTTCTTCTCTGATTGCTAGGTAAGTACTTCCAGTACTATATTGAATAAAGAGGTGAGAGGGGCAACTCTTGTCTTGTCCCTGATCTTAGGGGAAGGCTTTCAGTTTTTCTTTGGGGGTCATTTCCAGCAGTGCATGGGGTTCACATAGTACCAAGGTCACACCCAGGCCCCCTGGGCGTGAAAAAAATGCAAAGCTTGTGCTCCAACCTGTGAAGCTGTCTCTCCTACCCAGAGATCAAGCCTTATTTTCAATTTATTTTTAATTTGTTCCTTGTTGGGGCCACATCCAGTGCTCAAGGCTTACTCCCAGAGGCCTCTATGAGACCACATATGGGGTGCCCGGTCGGAACTTGATGCAAGGAGATTTGCATGCAAGGCAAAATGTCCTAACCCACTGTGCAGTCACTCTAGCCCTAGGCCCTATTTTTCTTTCTTTCTCTTCAACAGTGACAGTGATCAAACTTGGGTTACTCTCCACACTTCCCAGGCATGAGCACCACTGCTAAACCACATCCCTGATTGACTGCCCCACACCCCCACCCCCAAACAACAAGGCTATCTGTTGTAACCCAATAGAAACAAGGAAGGCTGTCTATTGTGACCCAGTAGCAAAGAGTTGACGAAACAGAAGTCTTTCATAATAGGAACTTGGTATTTGGGGGAGGTTGAAAAGGTTTTATTGGTGGAGAAATTCATAGGAAGTATTTGGCCCAGTTTAATGTCTACATTTTGCAGAGATGGAAACTTAAAGTCAGGGAATTTGGTGGCTTACCCCAATCCCTGTTTCATGATGCCAGAGTCTGTCAAGTGAAGAGTCTATCTTACATTGTAAAGTTCAAGGGATTGGGAGGAGCATGCTCTCCTTATAGAAAAGGCAGCTTATAGATTGGATTTCCTCTATAGTTTCTTGTGTGATTCTCTAGTTTGTCTTTAGGGAAACTCTTTGGGAGATATATTGCCTTTACCAGTGAAGTATACTGAGCATTAGTCAAAGAATGTTTTCCTTATCTCTCATGTACTGACACTTTCTCCCTCACTTATGATATCCATAGCTGTGTTCTCAAAATGGAATAGTAGTTACCTTTTGTTGATGTGGTTATCAGAATTTTGTCATAATAAACAATCCCTTTTAAGATGGATCTTCTCATAAATTCAGAATCTGCTTGATTTCTTAGACTGGTAGAATCTCGATATTTCATTAGTTAAAGGTATTACTGCTAAGAACAAAATTGTTAGTAAAAATAAACAAAAATAGATTGGGGCCAGAAATAACATATACATAAGTTATTTGGAGTTCAAATAGCAGATTCTTGAAATGTGCCCAAGCTGAGATGCAGATGTTGTTCTGCTCTCTTTAAAAATAAATTTATAATAGTTTGGTGTTGTTCCATTTCTTATAAATTAAAAGATTTGCAGCTTTCTAACTTAGAAAGAAAAATTACACAGGTCAAGAAACATCCCCTACTCCTTTCCTTCCTCCTCCTCCCCAAAAGCCCAGGTGACACTTTGTTAAGGAAGAACTAACTTGGCTCATCACCATTCTTTGCTTTCTAAAGGCGATTTAAAGTAATACTTTGCTTGCAGTCTGGCTGATAGTGAGTTGCCACTATAAAGCTTTGTCCTATTTTTAAAAGGTCTAGAAAGTTTTTTCTTTTTCAGACATTGGTGAGGAATTTGGCAAACCAGTTGTCTCTCAATTTTACTGGTGCACCCAGCATCGGGCAGTCCTGTGATTCTAGTGCCATCTGCAGGAAAATTATCGTTGCGTATGGCTACTGAATTTTCTATCATGTTATTTCTAAGTGGTAAATGAGAAGTGGCAAAGTAATTCATATAGGGAAAGAAACGGTTAAGACTATAAAACCTTCCGTTTTTCAAAAGAAAACTGCTTTGTCATCGTGAGTTTATGATTGAAAGCAGCGTAGTTTACTTCAGGTGACCTATTCTCCATAATGATATTTCAGTCTTTGTTAAAGTGTTTCAGTAATTGCTTTTAGATGCTGGGTCACTCCTGTTCCTGTCAGTGTCAGAGATGATGGTATTTATTTTCTCAGAAGAGTTTTCTTTACTTTCTTCCTGAGGAGCTATAACTGTTTTCATGCATACTTATTGTAATCAGTTGGCTGTCAAAAGGGAAATCAAATCGTTTGTTTTTTTTTCCTGCAAATGCATTTTATTATTTTACTATTTATTTATTTGCTGGATTTTTAAGTCACACCTAGTGATACTCCAGCAGTCACTCCTGGCTCTGCACTCAGGAATTACTCCTGATGGTGCCGGGGATGGACAGGGATGCCATGATCAATCCTGGTTGGCTGCATGCAAACACCTTACCTACTGAATTTTTGCTCTGCCCCTTAAAAATGTCATTTTTTATACGATTGATTGTCCCAATTTGGATGCATCTTTACAGTGGAATGTTAAGTAGCTGTGAAGGAAAATGAAGTCAAGAATTTGGCTAAATGGATGTATATGTAGTGCATCAAGACATTCAGTTACGGATATTAAAAAAATAGTATGACATTAATATCCAGGGTTAGGGAAAACAGGCCAGCAGGATGTTAATGGTTGTAGTCTACCATAAGCTGGGGTGGGATGAAGGGTAGGGTAAGATAGAGAAGTTACCATTCTGACAATATTGGCTTCAACATAGTAATGCCAGACTAGAACTAGCATTGAGCAATGAGAGAACATTCATATATTGCAGACTACAGGTGCAACGGTGGATGGAGGAGGGAGGAGGGAGAGAGAGAGAGAGAGACAGAGAGAGAGAGAGAGAGTAGACACAGAGAGAGACAGAGAGAGAGAGGAAAGGTGCCTGCCAGAGGCAGGTTGTGTGTTGAGGGGGAGAAACTGGGACATTGGTAGCTGGGAAATGTGCACTGGTAGAGAACAGTGTTGGAACATTGTATGAAACCCAGTCATGAACAGTTTTATCGTGGTCTATTGTACAGTGATTCAATAAACAAATGAAAATTAAAAAACAGGATTGCCGCATGCAGTGCAAGCCCCTTACTCTGATGCTTTCTATTCAACTTGGTTCTTTGTTTTTTTTGTTTTTTTTTAAGATTTTCTGGGAGTACAAATATTTGGAAACCACTATATTTGATTTATTGGTAGTGAAACAGGATGAGTCCATTAAGGCATAGTATGATTTCAGATCAAAGCATTTTTGTCTTTACCGTGCACTAATCTCATGTATTTCTTAAAAAGATGCAATATTTCACTTAGAATCTAACATTCTTGGGGGGTGCACTCTTCTCTCCCTTTTGCTTTTGGGAAAATTTAAAGAGAAATTTTTAAAATGTAATATTCTTTTCTACAAATTAAGTTTTACAAATTATGAGCTGCCTGGCTTTTTTAGGTCACACCTGGTAACACTGGCTGTACTTTGCTCTCCACTCAGAATTATACATGGCAGTGCTCAGACTAGGTGGGATGCTGGGGACAAACCCAGGGCAGCATGTAGAACCTCAGTTTTGATACCTAGACTGCATGGTTCCTTGTCACGTCAGGAGCAAAGTACTGATCACCATTGAATGTGCTCAATGACTGAGAAATTCGTGCCCACTGCCAGTTCTCAGCTCATCCAAAAACAGACTAGCTACAGTTAAGAGAGAATAAAGCCAGGAGTAAGCTCTGACCTCTGTAGGGGCCCCAGAATCAACCGTGCGGATGGATGGATGGCTTGATGGATGTGATGCTTATTGATGGATGGATTGCTGGATGGATGGATTAATGGATGGATGGATGCTTGGATGGATGGATGGATGGATGGATGGATGGATGGTGGGTGGTGGGTGGGTGGTGGGTGTGGGTGGGTGGGTGGTGTGGGTGGGTGGGTGGATAAATAGATAAATGTTACATGATCCAGGTGACATCAGCACAGAAAAGTCAAAGTAAAATATATTAAAACATTGGTATGGTTAATCCTAAGACATTTGCATAACTCCATGAAAGCTCTTATTTCTCAGTCAACAGAAACATGAGAAGGAAAAGGAATTTTTGCATGAGGTCCTGAATTTAAAACTGAAGTGGCCAGAAAGCTTTGGCATCTACAGAGTTCTTGAAAACAGATCTTAAGTAAATCTTAACTAAATAAGCAAAATTGAAAACCAGTGAAAATGCAATAATCTTTAAAATAGGAATTATCAGTTTTCAGATAAAAGTTTTTTGGAGGAAGTCTCTTTCTAGATCATGTTAAGCAGTAAGTGCCTACCTTAGTATAAGATTTCGTGTTTAGGTATTTTGTAATCCTGAATAATGAGTCTGATTATATAATCTTAGAATAATACAGAAGTACAGTATAGAGTTCAGGGTGGCAACAATTTGGGATTTGCAGCTGTATGAGGGTTCTGAGCTCGGCAGACCGCCCAAGGTGTCTGGAACCTCGGTTTTAAATCGTGGCTCCTGTCTTCCAGCTGACTTTGTTTTGTCAGACTGAGTCACAGGATTAACTCCTTGACACGGTCCTCTTTAAAAAAGGAGCAAAGATTAAACAGCTGCATTGAAAAAGCAGCACTGGACTAGCTTGTATGCATTTTTGTGTAATACGACTCCGCCGTAAGGGCTTTTGGGGGGAGTGCCGCAGCTAAGTCCCTTTAGATTAAGTTTCCGATTTTTCGAAAACTTTTTGGGAAAGAGTAAGCGACAATGTGCAATTGTGATAAAAGTTAACGACTGCATCAATCCAGTTCAGTGTCTTCAAAGTAGCACCGACTTCAGAAAGATAATATTTAGTGCAGACAAACTCAAAAAGTCTCATATTTTTTACTTGGGTAAAGAACATTTTATTCAGATGATTGCCAGTTTTCTCGGCCGATTTACTGTCTCCGTGGAATGAAGGTGAAAAGTATAACTCTAGTATATAGATTTCACTCCCTCTTTGCTAAGTTTCTGCTCATCCTCAGTTTAGACAGTGTTTATACCAGCGTGTATTAAGTAAGAGGTCTTAAATAACATTTTTAAGTTTTATTTCTGTTTTTGAAAGTGGAATGAGAAGTATAAGCAAAGCTTTTACTCAACTCTCTGTTTAAAGATTATATTTCATGTTCAGATTTTACAAAGCAAGTTTTGAAAAGTGAAGAAAAGATAGAAAAAAATTAGACACGCTTTAAAAAGCGTAAATAAAGTTTATCTCATTTTGTTTTAAATTCGTTTCTTCTGTCTCAGAGAGGAAAGTCTTTGTCTAGGAAAGAATAAAATTTACTTGAATGGTTTCGTAAGACATGGCATTGTTAATTGTCTATCAAAGCTTTTTACACAGTTCTCGAAGGATTGAAATGGGCCTCAGGCGTCTCAAGTGGGAGGAAGTCAGCAGCACTGCGGACGGTGTGTTCCGAGTGGCCGTCCAGCGTTGCTCTTTCGCAGCTTCTGAGCCTTTCTCCATCTGGGGAGTGCGGAGGCCGTACTTGTTGTGATACTCATCAGCTTTCAAAACATTGTGATGTTAATGGGCCTGATTTGTGATTGGCTTTATTACAGTACGACTCAGTGTTTCATAAGAATGTAGACTTGGGGTATCGAAGAATATTTATTAATTAGAGAAGCTGCGCTTCAGGAAAAGTACCTTGGAAACCAAAGTGTTACGCGCTTCTTTCCAGCTTATGAACCTTCCTCTGATCAGACATTATAGCAGGTGCAGAGAGAGAGTACAGAGAGGTTTTGATGAGAAAACGGTTAAGCAATATGTTTTTCGGAGTTGAAGTTCATACACACAAAAAAATTTAAGTAACATGATGTATGTGGTAAGTTTGCATAGTGCCTGAAACACTGATTTCTGAGTAAAATTCTCAGACAGCAAGGAGGCAAGCGTTTATTCCCAGACTTAATATTTTGAACAGCAATATGAAATAAAAATATCCCAGTATATTCCTTTTAATAACAGCTTATGATCTTTCACAGGAGGAAACCACTTCTAAGGAATTTGTTTTGCCTTACTATCTAGGGCATGCACATTGGTTTATATATACACAGTTTGTAAGAAAACCAAATGCTTATTTGTTCCTATTTAATTACTATATTGTTTACCATCTATTAGTCTAGAAAACTTTAGTTCATTATAAACATAATTGTTCTTCTAAGTGAGAACTTTAAAGGGACTTATATCTGAAAATATGTTATTAAAACATCATTTTTAAAGTTATTACCAAGAAAATTACTTGTTGCATCAACTTTTTATGAAATGTTTCCAACTTTTTCAATTCTTGTAATTAATAAAATTATTTGTTTTACTTACTTAAGAGGTAATGTAGGTATGTTGGAGCTTTTCCAGAAAATTATCTTTTGTACAAGGCTAAACTGTCTGACTTGTTGCATGTGATTCAGTGTTTCTGATTCCTGTTTGCTTGACTCATGTGTTTGGGTCAAAGTAGGAGCATCTTAAGACCACAGCAGATGGCATTATTGCAGAGGTGTAGGGAGAAGGGCTCGTTGCCCCAAGAGCTTGGATTTCTAACAGTTAAAAAAAAAAAAAAAGATTAGGAGATTTCAGAGAGAGAGAGAGTCTCAAAAATTCCTTGGGATGTTTTTTTTCCAGAACACTTATGTCTCTTTTATTATTTAGAAATATAAGCTGTATTTCTTTATCCCAAAGTCTTCTTTATCGGTACTCTACAGTGCTCTTGAAGAACTTGATAAAAATGGAAAGAGGTTATGTAGAGCATAAACTCTCCCTCTGTGCCTTGTGAGTTGGTTCAGCCCTATTTGCATAAGTTCCTTTGAGTAAATCCATGTGTGGTGCATAGTGCTGAAGACTTAACTCTGTTTGGCTGTGCGAATGTATGTTTTGGAGAGAAGCTCTGAGCTTTAGCTGCACACAGTAACATTTTCAGCATCAGCATGTATTGTGCTTATCCCAGCCCTGGGAGGCAACAATTCTTGGTGTACTACTATAACGGAAAACTGTAAGTCTTTTCTCTGTTCTCAAAGCTGCCAACAGTCTTCTTTACTGGAAAAGCAGTATAGATTAGTTGCTAAAACCAGTGAGGCCTGTTTTAATATTTTCTACAATATAGTTTGTGTATTTCATAGTTGTTAAATGCTGTCAAAGGGAGTATTCGACATAGTTCTCAATGGTTTGTGGCCCTTTCGAAACAGTATAGAAGCTTGAATTTGTGAATTATTTTATTCCTAATGTTTGCACAATACTGGAGCTCAGATGTATTTGTTTTAATGTTGTGTTATGTTGTACTAATAATCTATATATCATATATTCACTCCTGTAATATATGTAGGGATTATTTTATTCTCTGTAGGTAGGAGGGAAAGATGAAAGTCATCTTGGATATTCATAAAATAAGTCTGCAGCTCTGGGAATGATTAGGAAGCGGTGAGCTAGATGAGGTAGCCGTACTTCCTGTTTGAGCTTCAGGCAGAGCCTGACTCTGCCGCTACCATCTGTTTTCAATCAAACTGAAAAATTTGACCCCATACAGATTCATAAAATAAATCACTATTTTTCAAAAGAATGCATTTACAAGGCAGTTTTCCCAAAGGATATATTTATAGTCAATTTGTAGCAAGCACATGGTTAGATGTTTTAAAGCAGTACCTTTCTGGTTGCTAAGTCTTTTTTCTCTTTCTTTAAATTACTTTTGGTACTAATTATTTTGTATGCTTCTGCACATATATTTTAGTCAGAGAATTTTTACATTTTTTAAAGAAAAAGCAAATGCCTCTTGAAGATTTGATGAACTACTTGTATGATATTTATAAGCATTATAAAATTATTAATCTAATGAAAAAAGTTATCTTGGGTTTGTGTCAAGAATTTACTATTTTCCTCGGTTTTTCCAAAAATTAATCTTCCCTCAGTGTCTTATTAATACATAGCTTTGCAATTTTGTGCTTAGGAGTTTCAATGTTAATGCTTGGAAGTTATAAAGAGACTTTAATCACAGTTTCCACAAAATAGGTGCAAAATCTGATAGGTTTGTCCCTCCTCTTGGCCACTTGGAAACGTTTGTTTGGAAGTAGCAGATGCCTTTGAAAGTAGCAGGCAGCTAGAGAACTCATGAAAGTGTTTTTCACTTCTCTTAGTAGTCTGGGAGGTCTCTTTAAGGTCAGGCCTTTAGCATTTGTTTCCCTAAACTTTGGGTAAGCTTTCATAATCTAGTTGAGTATCAAGCTAAAATATTCTTAAACCATTAAAAAAGCATTTAAGCCGCCCGTGAACAGCACTTTGAGAACTGTTAGAGGTAGATTTTAATAGGCAAAGTGGGTAAAATTTCTTTGTATTTTCTTGCATAACTCTCTTGTATAATTCTTGTGTAAATTTCTTTATATACTTTTCTTAGGAAATGGTTCTATATATGTGTGCCTGTGAGTAAAAGCGTGGGTCAGAAAGAGAAGAGAGAGAGACAGTATTGAGCATACTTAATTTTATAGGGCCTCAAAGCAAAGAAACTATGACACAAAGCGTAGTTTAAATTTTATTCTTTTGAGAGAACGGATCTCTTTATTTACAGTATTGCCCTTTGTTCTACATTGGTAGAAGAGAGAGCTTTGATCATATTAAGTATTTCCAGGCTTACCAGGGATGACATAGCTGGTAAGAGAAAAGTGTGGCCGAAAATTGATAGCTTGTGCATGATATGGGTCAAAGGTGACTTATGTTCTTGAAAATGTACCAAAGAGATGAGTATATTGTCTTAGCCTTTTGGTATAGGCCCTAGTGTTACTTGTATTGTGGTGATGGACTTTAATTATTTTTAGTTTATCGTAATTGTGTTAAAATTTAAAATAAGAAACCACCATTAGTTTATTTTTTATAGAAAGCTCAGAAAAACCTCTATCTCTTTACGTTGATAAACATCTAATATTGGAAATTATTGTTTCCAGACAAAAATCTCACTCTGACTATTACGCAATTCTTCAGTTTGTTAGCTGACTAGTTAGATGAACAGTTAATTTTAAGCTCTCACTCCTTATTCAGCTTTGTCAGTGTATTTTAAGATGATAGAGCAGATTAGTATTTGAAATGCTAATAACTTTGCATTGATTTCATTTTTTAAGATTGGATTCCATTGTTAGTTTTGTGAGAAAGAAATTTAGTACTGCTTGACTTAGAATACTCTCTTTTTTTTTCTTTTCTGATTCCTAATTTTTAATTTTCAAGTTGATCCCATGTATTTAGGATTTGGGTGCTGTTTTAATAATAGTAATAATAAGACTGACCTGACACTTAAAAGGGGGAAACTATATTATTTAAGATATGGTTTTATTGTATTAGAAATAGAATAGGCTTGACTACCTATGAAAGAAAAAACCAAAAATTAACCCTGCTTTCCCTCTCGGAGGGGTAACATTCTGTATCACATGTAACTTTCGTAGCTGTATTCTGTACTATACCAAAACTTATTACATTTAAACAATTGAATGTCCCACCAGACATTTAAGAAACAGAAAGGGACTGAGCGTCCTGAGTTTCCTTATCTACAAAGGACATGGTATGCTCCCCGGCCTCTCACTGACAGGACAAACTGTACCTCTATCGTACAGAAAGGAGTGGCTGTGTGGGGATGAGCGGCGCTCTATCTATACCTTGAGGAATCTGGAGCTTCAGCCTTCCTTAAGCCTCCGTCTGCTAGGGCTTTGACTGAAGATGCTGGAGTATTCCAGATACGGCATTGCAGCAAGAACAGGCATGATGCTTTTAATTGTATCAAGGGATTACTTGTCTTTCTGGGAACACAGAATGTGAGGTTTTGAAACTCAAACTCTGAAACATGTTTTTGAATAGGGAACTTGGGGACAGAATCTGGAAGAGTCAGAAACTAGCACGGCAAGTGTTCTGTGTGAGAAGTGGTGCTGAGGACTTGGTTAACGTCATTTAATTCTCAAAAACTCAGACACTTAGCTGTTACTGTCCTCATTTTGGAAATATGGAAAGAAATTCAGGGAGGCTAAGTCACTTGCTAGAGCCCCACCCAGTTACTAAGTGTTGGGCCATAATTAACATAGGTCCGTGTCCAAAACTAGGCTTCCTCAGGTATGACATCCAGGACAAGCTGAAGCGTCCAAAGAAAAAGACCAATTTTTATTCTTGCTGCTTTTCATCAGAACATACTGGAAAGAAATAGAAATGGGAAAAGCTCTAGTCCATTCTAAGAAATAAAGTATGTGGATCAAACAGCCAATTTTTGAATGCTGTTTTTGAATGTCAATTTTTGAAATGTTGGCCACGCTTATGTTAACTTCTCTTAAAGACTAACAACTGCTTGCAAACTTACAAACAGGTTTTAAAATTCAGATAAACAGTCTCTGCGAGCTCCTTTTTCTAATAGAGTTAAGCTCCAAAACCTAATCTCAGCATGGTTTTGGCACCTGCCTGGATCAATCAGTCTGTGGCTTCCTCCTCAGAATTACAGAGGCGAAACCAAAAACTACATGCCACGTGGTTCAAAGGCATCTTTCAAATGAACCTTGCTGGCGGGGAGAAACCAGCGTGAGAACATATGGAACTACGCTCCTGTTACGTTAGTGTCTTATTACAAATGTACAGGAAGAGGAAAATATAATTACTTCAAATTTCCAGGGTATCTGTAGGCTCAGATTTAAATCTGACAGTAGTGATGATAAGGAAAACACTAGCTATAAGACATAAATAACAAAGACTTTGAAATCTAGTTCTGGGAAAATATCTTCGGGTATAGTATAAACACTAGAATACTTTTTTTGTTGTTGTTTGCTAAATTTAAATGAGCACTAAAACACAGTAAGTTAAAACTCTATTGCCCTCCAAGGACAGTATGTTGTTACTGGTTAGGTTTATTGTCTCAGAAGGAAATTTATGTTCCTTTCACTAGTTTGTGAATATGTTGAAGGATCAGATGCTGAATTGTTAGATCTGGAATGTCTTTAAAACGTAGGCACCTAAGAGTGACAGTCATTGATTTGTTCTGAAATCAGCATCCAAGTTTCAGTTCTGTAGTTTGCTTATCCAGAGAAATAATGTGATACTAAAAAAAAAATAAAGGTTATAATGCAGAGATGATGAAAGTGACCAGAAATGATCATTTAAAATGAATTGGCAATGTATTCTCTTACCTTAGGGCAAATTTTTCTTAACATTGGAAAATCAGTAATGACCTAACCTACTGCTTTCTGACATCAGAAATGAGTTATGTTACGCACTTTGTACTGTAAAGGGAATTTTGTTTTTAATTGGGAAAATAAGTTTTACATATTTCACCCCTAACTGGGTCTCTGAATTTCTTGGGAAAGATATTGATCTTTCAATTTTAATTTTTTAAAACTGTTGAAAATATAAGCATTAACAGAATTCGAGCTGCATGCTAACAGACGTAATGAAGTAAAAAGAATCTTTCAGAAAGATAACTTGTGAGTTCCTTAAGTTGTACTTTGGACATTTTGTTTATGATACCTTTGTAGGTTCGGTTCTTGGAGATATTTAGTACTGGAACTGTGTTTATATTTCTTGGCTTGGGCTTGGAATTACCATAGAAACTTTGATAGTAGATAGAACTTTAAGGCAAACAAATAATGGAATACAAAAAAATTTGAGATACTTATTGAATCTGTCACTTTGAATATTCTTAAAACACTGGGGATATACATGACAACCCTTAATGTATGTTCTGTAATCCATAGTCTGAGAGTAATGAAAAGAGAAAGATAGAGAAATGGAAAGAAATAAAGAACCTGCCATGGAGGAGGGCTGGGGGAGGGGGAGGGAACCGTGACGTTGGTGGTGGGAGATGGCACTGGTGGCGGGATGGGTGCTGCTACACTGTATGACTCAAAACCCAAATATGAACTTTTTAATTGTATATCTTTGTAATTGTAAATCTATAATTTAAAAATAGTTTGAAAAATAAACACTGGGGAAATCTTGACTCTAATCCACAGTTTGTTTAAATGTATTAGGGTCTTACTATGGGACTCTTAGTTTTAATTTTGATGGAAATGAAAAAAGAGATCTAAATTTTAGAAGCTTTAAAAATGTTTGGACATTTTTTGTATCAGACAAAGCCGAGTAGCACAGTGGCTGAGCCACTTGCTTATGCGGCAGCCAACCTCAGTTGATTCCCAGAACCACACGCGGTTTCATGAGCACCACCATGAACATATGGTTTCTGGAGCAATGCCAAGATTAAATCCTGAGTATTGGGGCCGGAGTGATAGCCCAGCTGGTAGGTCGCTTGCCTTGCATGCGGTCGGTCTATGCTGGCCTAGGTTTGGATCCTCCTGCATCCTATAGGGTTCCTCGAGCACCCCAGGTGCAGAGCCAGGAGTAACCCTGAGCATCGCGGTGACCAAAAAGAAAAAAAAAAAATCCTGAGTATTGTCAAGTGTGACAAAGCTAAAAAAAAATTAATAAAAATTATTAGGAAATCTCTTTAACCCAGGTACTTTACTGGACGAGTACAATTATTGAATCACCTTTATTTTAAATGTCTTTCTACTAAATTCAGCTCTCCAAAATTTATAGAGGGAAATTTATTGGTGTATACTTTACTGTATGTGAAAACGATGTAAGTTAATCAGCAGTAACTAAAAGTACTTTTATAATTACATAATTTTTCTTAGTTTTTAACACTTAAATGTTAATTTTTTTTAATTTTTGGCCCTCAGAGTTCCATAAAGATAGAACCTAGCTTAGGTTGGGATATTTTTCTGAATTTAGATACTCAGCTATCTCTTGTTAAAGAAATTTTAGTTCAAAATAAAACTTTCATGATTTAACTCATATTTTTATTTTAAAATATAACATGCAAAAATTAAACAGATTCTCTGAATTATCCCCATTTATTTTAAAATTATGGTGAGGATTGACTAGCCAGATTGGCTCAATTTTATTATGTTGATAACTTGATGAGGATGGTGCTAAAATTATATGTATTATTAGCATTGAGCGTTTTATATAATGCTAGCATTAGATATTTAATGTTAAATTTTAAAGAGCACTGTAACTCACATCATGTGACAAAAGAGCTAATAGAAGACTAAATATACTAAAATCTTTGGTAATGTCTGTTATAGCATGTTCAGAAAACAGATTGCTTTTATCCTTCTTTTCACATTAGGTTAAAATGTCCTAAACATGTGAAGGTGCTTTAAAAATGATAGTGTGCTGTGATTTTGGTTTTCGCTAACGCTGGTGTTTTCAGGTCTCCTGCATTATTTCTTGCAGAATATGTCTGTAATTTTAAACTGTTAAGTAAGGAAATGTGATTTAAACCTGTATTTGTTCCATATAGTAACCACTAGTCACACAGCATTATTTAAATTAACTAAAATTTCAGTTTCTTTTAGTACTGTCCATATTTTAACGCTCAATAACACATGTATATTGAACAGCACAAATATAGAAATCTATTGGACGTTATTCATCTAAACCATTCTCTCACTTTTCTGCTAAAGGATTTCTTAATTAGATATATAGCTATTGTCACACACAAAAGAAAATTTCCAACTCTTTTACTTAGGACATGTGAAAGTATCTATTACCACAGACTATGGGTCGTGTTGTTGTTATTGTTTTTAAGTGTGGGGGGTCTTGTCCTGCCAATTTAACTTGCCACAGTGTGGTAAAGTGAAAAGAAAACTACTTTTAGCAAAAAGCTTTAAATTTTTACATCTTTTCTCAATAAATATCAAAGACTCCTAATGTTTTCCTGGCGTTTGAGGCCTACCAATACTAATCACAAAAAAGAATGTTTTAGAATCAGAAGTCCAGCACCCAATTCTAGCTCCAGAACTGCAGTGATGCCCTTGCACTGGGGCTATGCAGGACGGATTAGCCTAAGCAGGAAAAAAGTCTATTTTTACTCAGTTCCGATCAGTTGTAGGAAGCAGAACATTCCAAAGATAATTGTGCAATCATTAGGAGAAGTAACTGTAAATAGTCATCCCTGAAGTGCTCTTCGGAGTAGATTTGTATGGAGAGATGAGGCAATTGTGGGTACTACCATGTATTCGTGTTCCGACCAGATTCAGCAGTGAGAGGAGGGTAGACCTTAGCCCACCACATTCCCGCTGGAACCAGAGTCGTGGTTCTGTTTATCGGACACTCAGATGTGCTTCCATCACCGTTTCTGAGAGCTGGTAAGTGCTGGAGAAAGAGAGTAGCGGTGCTCCCCGTCAGCGCTCGCCAGCCCAGCTGTCTGAAGTGGGAGCTAGAATTCTAGAGCACGCTTCTAGTGGGTACCACATCTTTGTCGAAAATCTCAAATCACTTAACTGTGCCTTTCTCCTGTTCCTTTCTCAAACAGTTTTTGCTTGCAGTTATATTTTAAATCATCTTAAAACATGCTTATTTTTTAATTTTAAAATGGTTTGTTATAATACAAGTCATACTAAAGCTTTAAATGCATGATTAGACTCATTAGCTGGGAAAAACTGGCATCCCGCAGGTGATCAGGGGATACGGGCAGTCTGGTTCTCATTTGAGGCCCGTGCTGATGGTAACTGAATGAGACTTGCTCTTCTGTGGAGTTGCGTTGACTGTTTCTCTCGCATCTGGAGTTCATAAAGTCTTTGTGACTCACATCAGCTGGGCACTTCACCGCAAGAACTCTTTGATCTGAAAAATCAGACTGGCCCCACTGCTGTCAGAACATTGCATCTCTGTTTTAAGAGCTATGGTTAAGATACCCAAGTA
>JAJIBD010031936.1:0-31955 GCA_021461705.1 Cryptotis parvus | reverse complement strand
TATGCAATTAAAAAGGTCATATTTGGGTTTTTGGTCATACAGTGTTCCAGCACCCCATCCCCCTCCCACCAGTGCCCATCTCCCACCACCAACGTCGGTTCCCTTCCCCCTCCCCCAGATCCCTCCATGGCAGGTTCTTTATTTCTTTCCCTTTTCTCTCTCTCTTTTTTCCTTCCCTTCCAGACTATGGATTACAGAACATACATTAAGGGGTTGTCATGTATATCTTTTGCCTCTATTTAATGCTGAGTTCTAGGTTGGCTATTAGTACCGCCGACAATTGTTAGCACACTGTTCCATTTTCTGTCTTACGGCCTCTGACTCCCACAAGTTTCGTGATCATTTCCACCTTGACAAGACCTCCTGACTACAATCATGTTTCATTTGACCTTGGATATTGGTATCATAATATCTTTATATATTTATGTCATGCACAATAAATGCAGTCTATTCTGTATCTGTCTCCTTCGTTTACTTTCAACATGATTTTCTCCATGTCCATCCATTTTATAGGCAAATTCTTACTAACTTCATTTTTCTAACAGCTGCATAGTATTCTATTGTGCTTGATGTACCAAAACGCTTAACTCTGATCCTCATCGATTCTAGGGCACTCTGGTTGCTTCTAGGTTCTGACTATTGTGAATAATACTGCTATGAACATAAAAGTAGGGATGGTGTTTCCACTGCGCATTTTTGGCTTCCCAAAGTAGATTCCCAGGTGGAGCGTATGGCTGAGGTCAGCTGGCACTTCAATTTCTAGTCTTTTTGGAGTGAATGTCCGCTTATATTGTTTTCCAGAAAGGTCGTGTACCAAGCGGCATTCCTCCCAACAATGGCGAGAGTCCCTTTTACCCCACATCCACGCCAAAGTATGTTACTCTTGCTCTTTTGAATATGTTTCCAGTCTCTGTGATGTGAAATGATATTCTCATAGTTGTTTTGATTTGCATCTCTGATGATTAGTGAAATGATGAGCTTTTTTTTTCAAGTATGTTTTTTTGGGCATTCTAGATTTCTTCCTTGTTGAAGTTTCTGTTCATTTCTTCTCCCCATTTTTGATGGGGATTGTTTGTTTTCTTCTTGTAAAGTTCTACCAGTGCCTAGAGACCATATCCTGGATATTACCCCTCTATCAGATGGGTGTTGGGTGAATATTCTTTCCGATCTCTGGGACTGCTACCTTTGTATCTTAGCAGTCTGGAGGTGCAGAAGCTTTTTAGTTCATGTAGTCCCAATGTTTATCTTTCTTTGAGTTGCTTTGTTAGTAGATGTTTCAACTTTGGAAGATGCCTTTAGCTTCAATGTCGTGGAGGGTTTTTCTATATTTTCTTCAAATATCTGCTTTATGGATTCAAGTCTGATATTGAGATCTTTGACATTTACCTGTGTGATCTGATTTTTTGTGCATGGTGTTAGACACAGGTCCAAATTCGTTTTTTTACATGTCGCTGCCCAATTTTCCCAACACCACTTGTTGAAGAGGCTTTCCTTACTCCATTTTGACTCTTGGCCTACATCAAAGATTAAATATCATGTGTTTCGAGGTTGGGGGTGTCAGGATACTCGATTCTATTCCATAGTTCTATAGGTCTGTTTTTATTCCAATACCATGCTGTTTTAATTACTACTGCCTTGTGGGTACAGTTTGAAGTTAGGAAAAGGTGAGATGCTCCCATCTTCACAAAGTGCTTTTTCAATGCTTATTTTTCTTTGTATAAACCCTGATGACTGGTTTGGATCAGATCCAAAACGCTAAGTACTTAGGATTTTAAAATAGTTTAATAAATATATTACACCTACTCTGTATTACTAAGAGCACTTGGTAAAAACTTTACTTGCCTCACTGCCACATACTTAATTTATGAATGTTTGTTTCATTGAGCGTGCTTTTTTTTAAAGGCATGTGGAGTTTGGATCCTCACATCCAGTCAGCATTCTGTTGTTGGGGGCAGTCTGGTTTCTGTCCTGTTTCAGCCTGTCAGAGGTGAAACTACTCTTTGTGTTTAGGAACCAGTTTCTTCATCAGTAGCAGAGTTATGCTCTCTATGAGGTTTGCTTGCATAGGGAAAGGTAAGAATTCCTGCTTTAAAGTGACAGGTTTCTGGGGCCGGAGAGATAGCCCAGCGGGTTGGGCATTTGCCTTGCACGCGACCGGCCTATGCTGGCCCGGGTTCCATCCCGGCATCCCATATGGTCCCCGAGCACCGCCAGGAGTAATTCCTGAGTGCAGAGCCAGGGGGGTAACCCCTGAGCATTGCTGGGTGTGACCCAAAAGCAAAAAAAAATAAAAAATAAAATAAAAAAAAGTGACAGGTTTCTTTATTCTTTCTGAAGTTCATGTTAGTGGTATTGGTATTTCCTAAACATTGATCTTTTCCTGTATGTAAATGATACAGAATTTTAAAGTAAAAAAGGAGCAGGATGCTTTGAGACTTTGATCACAAAGAAAGTAAGCTCTTTGGCGGGTTCCAGAACATTTTTAGACCAAGTTACCGGGGTTGTGTTCCTGTTTAGTAGTACTTTAAAAGCATCTTTTTTAAATGTCGAGTCTTATGCTGCCTTAAAGTAACATGTTATGGATATTGTGCGACAGATTTTCAGCCCTAGTCATAGGGTGTGATGTCGTGCAGTTTACGACAGTTTTTTTAAGTGTTGTTCCTTTCCGTTCTGTTTTCCCTTAAATGTGGAAGGGTTCCTGCAGGGGCCAGTCTCTAGTGCTTGGGCAGCCAGCGAGTGCCCAGAATTGAACTCAGGGCCTCCCACAGGCTAGGTATGTGCTCCACCACTTTACCTGTCCCTGCTTTGTATTCGTTCCTATTTATTTCCATTTCTTACAGGTTCAGTAACCTGGGTTGCGCACACTTTGATGCAGTGCTCACACACTCGACTGTGTGACTGCTTGTGTGTACTTGCAGTGGCCCCACATTAATCCTAGTGCTCACAGAGCCTTTGGTTACAGTCCATATCCACTGTGATCGTATTCGGCCATGTGGAATGGAACTCTTAAAAAAAAACTTTCTTCTGAACTCTTCCCCCAAACCTATGAAACTTCATTGTTTCTGAATTGAATCTGACAGCTTAGTTTTGTTTGCCAAGAGAAAGGGGCTACAGAATTCCTGTAGTCTTAGGCTTGTTAATGAAGTTTTAAAAATGATACCTTCCTCCCAAAACTTTCCTTTTTTATCTTAAATTTGAAATATTATTGACGTAATTAGATATCCTGTGATATTGCCAACTACAGAGATTGTGTGGCCATATCCAGTGATCTGGGATTAGTATGCACATTGGTGCTTCTCATCCCTTTGTACCTGCACATTGGCCAGCAGTTGAGACCCCTCTTGTGTCAAATGTATTTTATAAACTAAAAAAAGAATATTAAAATCCTGAGTGTAGCTGTCGGGGGAGCTGCTGGGGCTTAATAGTATCAGGACAGAAGTTCTCTTCTACCTTCAAGGCCACTGGGGAACAGATGAAAACTCACGCGAGCCCAGTGCAGTTCCAAAAAAAAAGGCTTTTAATAGTACAAAAGCTTTACCACCGCAACCCAATATAATGAAAAAGAACTCTAGCTCTGGTCAGAACTTAGACCATACAAAAGAGCCTAAGTCTCCCACCACAGAGTGAAGAATCTCACCTGAGAGGAGTCTTACCCAAAAGAAGGGGCGAGTGACTCAAGCAATTCCCTTATATACACCAAAGTAATCCCTAACTGTTGACAGGGGGGGTCCAGAAGCTGTTTAAGGTTCTTTCAAGAAAGAACCTAAACAGCTTCTAGATAGTAGAAGAGTGTAGAAGGGTGGTGCCACACCTCTATTACAGGTATAAACAAAGGAATATGCCAAGGACTAATCCCTTCAGAGTTATCTCTATGTAAAACACTGGAGGGGGCTGGTATAAAGTAATACATCTTAATTTCATGGGCTTCATGTAATCTAGATCGTACCCACTAAGGTCCTTCTTATTTATTATCTGCACCAGGGTGATTCTGAGTATCACGTTCTCCATATACTGAAAGGGTCACGCCTGACGCCTGTTTTGAGGAAAAACTAGTATGATCCTTCCTATAGTCTCAACGTAGCCATGGTGGCAGTCTCCTGGTAAATTCTAACTGTCCCACGCTGGGTGCAGTGGGTATAAAGAGAGGACTTCTATGTAGGAAGTCCTAGTAGATGTATTAGTAGATGTATAATAAGTCAGAAGATAAGTCATTCAGAGTCAAGGTGATTTCTGTAACTGCCACACCCTTTATCCAGTGTTTACATAGAAGAGAGAGTCTCATTAGAATGCACCTTGGCTTAAGAACATGTAAATCAATTAAGCTGTGAGCAAAGCTCCCAAGCTAGCTAAGCCTGTCATCCAACATGTAGCAGTTAAGAAATTAAGTGTGGAAAAGATGACAAATAGAATTACCTCTATACCTTTAGAAACTAATATCTTGCAAGGTCATCATTTAAAGATTACTTGCCTGAGGCCAGTAAGGACAAGGTCAAGGATTTGAACTCTGGAGAAAGTGTATCCTCCAATAATCCATAAAGCTAGCTAGATATCTGACCAGCAGTTAGCATACTTTCTAAGGTGTGTTCTACAAAGTCACTAAAAACTAAGTACCATGTTTATAGACAGTTAGCTGACAGTTTCAAAACTATGAAGAATCCTGATGATTCTGGAATAATCCTGAGCTGGACTTCATCGAGAAGGTAGTTCATTTCCAGTTTGTTCATTTCCTTGCTGGGGATGCCAGAAGAGAGGAACCGTGAGGGTCTTTTTGGTGCTGGTGCAGCAGAGGATTTGTACTTGAAGCCTTGAACTTGAGGCAAGGATTTTAATCCACTGAACCGTCCCTCTGGGCCCTCCCACTCCTGTTCTTGTTGCTGAATTAGAGTAGGTATTTGTTAGCTTCTTTGGCAAGCAGACACTAGACATAGAGGGTAGACAATTTTAAGTACTTGAGTTTGTCCTATTTAAAAAATCTCTCTTGCTCGTTCTTTGCTCTCTCTGTCTTTTTCCCTCTGTCACCCTCTCTCTATCTCCCCTCTCTCTCTCTCTCTCTCTCTCTCTCTTTCTCACACACATTCAGTTTATTCCCTAACCTTTTAGTACAGTCAAGAAGCTAGTAGTTTTTATAATCCATTCCAAACTTAATAATGTTTTTGTCACTGAATCGGATTTTTTTTCATACATTAATTTTTTTTGGGCCTTTTTTTGGTCACATCTGGCAGTGCTCAGGGGGTTACTCCTGGCTCTGCACTGAGGAATTACTCCTGGCAGTGCTTTCGGAGGACTATATGGGATGCTGGGAATTGAACCCAGGTCGGCAACATGCAAGGCAAACGCCCTACCCCCTGTGCTATTGCTCCAGCCTTAATTTAAAGAAATAGTGATTGTTTATCCCGACAATAACCACTATTAAGAACAGTGTCCAGAATTGTATCATTGTAAATGATGGGTTTCTAACTCATAGTTCTAAATTTTTTTTTGTTTGCTTTTTTGGGTCACACCGGCAATGCTCAGGGGTTTCTCCTGGCTCTGCACTCAGGAATTACTCCTGGGGACCATATGGGATGCCGGGGATCAAACCTGGGCCGGCATGAGCTGGCTAGGTGCAAGGCAAACGCTCCTAACCGCTGGGCTATCGCTCCAGCCCCTAAATGTTTATTTTTATAGGGAGCCACAAGTGATCTGATTTCAAGTCGGGAAGCATAAAGAAAAGTAATAAGTGATTCCTCTGTATCTTTCTTCTGTCTTGTTTGTTTTTGTAGGGGTTTAGGGTGTTTTGGGGGGTTATTTTTGTTTTGAGATATATATATGTATATATATATATATTTTTTTAGGGGGGCTTTTTTTGGGTCACACCAGTGATGCTCAGGGTCTACTCCTGGCTCTGCCCTTAGGAATTCTCCTGGAGTTGCTGGGGAACCATGTGGAATGCAACCTGGGTCCGCTGCGTGCAAAGCAAATACCCTACCCACTGTGCTATCTCCAGCCAGCTCTGCTCAGGGCTTACCTGGTTTTTTGTGCTCAGGGGTTGAACCCAGGTTGACCAGGTGTCAAAAAAAGCAGCTTACCTTCTAGACTATCATACCAGTTTCTTTTATTAACCATTTTTTTTTTCAATGGGTCTGGGGATTGAACCCATTTGCGAGACACATGCAAGGCTGTGTCACTAAGCTACATGCCTGGCCCACTATTTCTTTTTAAGGTGAAATAACGTAGTTGAATTTCAAGCTGACTTTTAAGGTTATTGAAATCTTTAGTTTATCATATTTCAAATCCATGAGAATGGAGCAGTTCAGGGAGTAGGATAAGATCAGTGGTGAGGAATAATTGTATGTGCTCTTAATAGCTCACTCTCATCACCCATCACTCATCTTCCCGTTGTTCATCAGCTTGCTTGAGCGGGCTCCAGTAACATCTCCATTCATTGGGAATGAGGTAACACATTTTATTTTATACTTCATATCTTTTAGTTTTTGTTTTTTAATATTTTTTTAAATTAAGATACTGTGATTCACAAAGCTATTCATAATAGAGATTCAGATACACAGTGTCCCAACACCAATCCCACCACTAGTGTGACCTTCCCTCCTCCAGAGAAGGCCCATTTTTAAGTTTAGATAGTTTAGATCTTCTGCTTACAGTCTCATTGGCTGTCATTTAGGAATTAGGCATATTCATATACCTCACCTCTATACCACCCATGTGCCTGACATACCTGGTTCCTGCCCTGTAATCTCCCTCCCATCTCTTCTTACTCCACACCTCTGCCCCTTGGTTTCTTTCCTTCCCCATGTATCATGCCTGTAACCTAAGATCGAGGGTAACCTAGGCATCGCCCCTGCTTTGATACCTTGCATTTTCTTGCCCTGTTAGTCTAAATACCACAGATAGATAAGTGAGATCATCCAGTATTTGCTGTTTTATTAACTCACAAACAGCGTGCTGTTCAGGAGTTACTCCTAGCTCTGCACTCAGGAATTACTCCTGGCGGTGCTCGAGGGAGCATATGGATCAGACCTGAGTTGGCTGTGTACAAGGCAAACACCCTACCCACTATTATCCTACTTAACATGACATCCTGTTGAGGGTTGCAGTGAACTGCATGACTTCATCATTGCTTGCAGCTGCATAGTATTCCATCTTGTATATATCACACCCTTTCATTATGCACTCACCTGTTGTTGGAGACCTGGGTTAAATTCCATGTTCTTTCATACAAATGTTTTTGTGTGTTGGTGATAGATCCAAGAAGTGGAATCGCTAGATCACATGGCAGCTCCATTTTTTCTGAGAAATCTCTTATATTGTATTCCAAAGGGGTTGAACCAGATGACATTCCCATCAGCAGTAGGGGGAGAGTTCCTGTTTTATACATCTCCACCAACACAGATTGCTCCGATGTTTTTGATATGTGGCGTTGTCATGGTTTGGATTCTTCTGATAATAAGCGATGATGAGCACTTTCTCATGTGCCAATCAGCCATCTGTCATCTTCAGAAATATTCTGTTCATTTTCTCCTCGTTTTTTCCTAGGATTAGGATATAGTTTTTAAAAGACTGCATAGTTAAATTCTATAAATGCTTTTAGCACTTAAAACCACTGTCAGGGGACAGAGATAACACAGTGAGTAAGGTGCTTGCAGAAGATGCACTGGTCTGGGTTCGTTTCATCCCTGGCACTGCGTATGGAACCCCCAGCTCTGCCAGGAGTGAGCCCCTGAGAACATTGGTGTGGCCCCTGTCAGAGTGTTCAGCATCAGCAAAACCATTAAGGGCTTATGGTCTTTTTTAATCTGATTTTTTTATCATAAGAAAAAGAATAAAGAAATTCCCTAACTTTATGATTGGGGATATTTGGAGTTCTAAATTTTGTTCTGAGTTAAGGAAGGCATCTCCATCCAGAGTAATTTTCTGACTTGAAATTAGCCATAACTGATAACTTTTGTTTAATCAGTAATGATTTACTTTGAAAAGTTACTCTACTTGAATTTGAAGGATATATTCTATATCAGTATGTTCATAGTTATTAGATTTTTTAAAGTATTTTTTTAAACCAGGGTGGTATCTATATTTATATTCACTTGTATCATTTGTCTTCCTTGTTGTTCATCGATTTGCTTGAGCGGGCACCATATGCCCCTCTCCATACGCATCACTCCATACTCCATACTCCATACTCCATACGCCATCTCCTACTATCGCCCTGTCACATGCTAGTGTAGCCCAAGGGCAACTGCTCGCTCCAGGAACACGAAGAGCCTCAAACCATCCTTCAGGTCATGGGAATGAGGTCTATAATTGTTACTGGTTTTGGCCTATCAAATACGACATGTGTAGTTTGCCAGGCTCTGCTGTGCAGATGGGATACTCTTGTAGTAGCCTCTCCTCTCGTGCATTTACCGTGCGGCCACAAAGCACGGAAAGATCTGCTTTTCTGCTGGGTGGGTGGAGCTCTGACAAGCTGTGGAGTCCAGACGTTGAAAATGGCAGCCCTCATGGTGTGGGGTTCCTCTGGCTTCTTGCGGAGGCTCTATTGGGATGGCGGGCCAGGGCTAGAACCCACCTTCCCTCCCAAGCACCTCATGATCAGTTGAGCACAGGGAGAGCCGGTAGCAGCTCTGCCTCGTGTATCTGAGTCTCTGGATCAGACATACCGGGACTTGAAATTCTTCCCTGTAGGCTGGGACTCTGACAAGCAGGGCTTGAGATTGGCTTTTCTCTTGGGTGGAACTCTGACAAGCAGTGGAGTTCAACATATTTAATCATGATATACTCATCTAATGTGTCACTTTGTATGCATATTTATTAAATGTGTTTTTATATTGATTAATTTGATATTTTAATAGATTTAATTTTTAACAAAAATGGGGGTGGGGCAGTCACCCTGGTGATGCTCAGGGGTTAGTTACTACTGGCTTCTGCACTCGAAATTACTCCCTAACAGCCCTCGGGTGACACTCAGGGGACCGTATTGCATGTGTGGATTGAACCCCAGGTTGGCCACATGCAAGCGAAAGCCCTACCTGCTATACTGTTGCTCCAACCCCTTAAATTTTAAAGCATTAATCATTTCGGGGGTCCTATTTATGTTATTTTAATTACCAACCCACCCAGCAACTCTATAACATTTTCTCAGTTGTATAAAATAACTGTCATAGAAACTATATTTCAAGGAATTTTGCTAGAAACTGCTTTGTCAGATAATCTTTGCGATGACCTGTGGTGCTGTTCTTCAGTGTTCTGGCCCAGACAGCAGCTGGCACCCTCTATAAAGGGCTATGTAGCAAAATCAGTTTGACTTTGGGCCAAACCATCTCTGTCACAGTCCAGTTTGAACAGTTATTTTGTTGAGTTGTTGTATTTGTTTGTTTTCTTGGGGTTTGGTTTTTGGTTTTTTTTTGTACCACACCCATTGGAAGCTCAGGAGCTGGTCCTGAAACAGTGCTCAGGAGCCCAGGTCTTGCTGGGTATTGAACCAAGCCTCTGACTACCAGGCATGTGTTCTCAACCCTGTGAGGGTTCTCCAGCCCTTGCCCCAGCTTGTTTTTTCACATGTCAGTATTTCCAGTCTGAACCAGTGGCAGAGTAAACAAGTAGCCTCAAAGATCACAATACTGTGAGTTTTCACCAGTACTTCACAGTTTTCTTCCCTCTCTCTCTTTTTTTTTTTTCTTTTATGAGTCACACCCAGCGATGCTCAAGGGTTTCTCCCTGGCTCAGCACTCAGGAATCACTCCTGGCGGTGCCGGGGGACCATATGGGATGCCAGGGATCGAACCCTGGCTGGCACGCCACCAGCCATGTGCAAGGCAAACGCCCTACCCACTGGACTATCGCTCTGGTGATAGTTACTTTCTAATTCTGCCCTGTCAACTTTCCGGTCTACACATTTATCTCAGAGCCCTTTGTTTATAATTGCATAAGAGTTTATTTCACTGATCTAGATTATCCAACCAAAAGGAACAGTGAAGCTAATCCCATGCCTAACTTTATTATAAAATTGTGTAGAAGCCATAACCTAACCAACTTAGCTAAAATAGACCCCATGTTGACTAACCTGTTAGTTGTTTGTTAAAATCATAACACAGCTGTCTGTTGATGCATATATATTTATTTTAAGGACATGGTCAAAAGTATTTCATTTGTAGGTGATGTTTTTGTGTTGGGGTGGGAGCAGACACACAGCCAAGGAAAAGGGATCCTCCTGCTCTGGGCTCAGGAGTAACACCTAGCATGAGACAGGACATATGGAGATGTTACTGGTACCGCCGAGCAAATCAATGATGAATGGGAAGACAGTGATACAGAGCTAGGGAAAGCCTTTTTTTTTTTTTTTTTTTTTTTTTTTTGCTTTTTTGGTTGGGTCACACCCAGCGGCTCAGGGGTTACTCCCTGGCTCTGCACTCAGAAATTACTCCTGGTGGTGCTCGGGGACCATATGAGATGCCGGGGATCGAGCCCAGGCCAGCACAGGCCGGCAGCATGCAAGGCAAACGCCCTACCAGCTGGGCTATCGCTCCAGCCCTAGGAAAGCCTTCTTACATAAGACATTTGTCAAACTGTATACCCCAGCATCATCTCAGATAGGAGAGTGATACTGTCTCATGCCGAAGGAATCGGAGGCGGTTTCTCTGTGCCCAGCAACAGATCAGCCCATAAGAGATTCTTATGAGCCAGTGGCAGAAAAGCCATCATGCATTAGACTTCCAGTTTCCACCAGTGAAACAAATTGGTTCCAATAGCCTCTTTGAAATATGTAAATAGATTTTCTCGAAGTGTGCATACTGCATAGTCACTTTATTTTAAATTTCAGAATTAAGTCATTCGTTGGTTTGCATTTTTGTTCAAAATCACTAAAGGTTGTTAGTAAAATGCCAACTATTCCCACCTCCATTTTTATAAAACTGTTTTATTCTGAATGTGGTGTGTTTCGTTTCCTTCTATCTCTTGCTGACATACAAACTTGGGTGTGGTCCTCTTAGGGGTTGCACATAGGTTATGATGCTCTCCACAGTGCTCACCAGAGGCTCAGAGGCTGAGATGTCACTCAGTGTGTGTGCGCAGCACTTGAGGTTCGAAACTCAAGTTGGCGTGTTGGCATGCAGACACTTGTTATTCCTACGGTTATCTCAACCTAGCACTATTAATGAAAAAGTTGTTTAGAACTTTTAATCAAGTTTTGAGTAGAAGCTAAAATGTCTGCATGTAAGCCATCCTTAGGCCCCAAAGATGTCGGTTTTAAAAGAAAAATATCACTAGGCCACTGGAATATGCAACTGACACCTTATAAGGGCAGGTCATGCGCTAGTACAAATACTACTGGAATGCAAAGCATTGGGAGTCAGTGTACAAGTGAGAGTTGTAACATGAGAGGTCACTGCTGTTTGGGGTGGGACTTCCTCGCCAGTGTACAAGTGAGAAGTTGTATCATGAGAGGTCACTGCTGTTTGGGGTGGGACTTCCTCGCCAGTGTACAAGTGAGAAGTTGTAACATGAGGGGTCACTGCTGTTTAGGGGTGGGACTTCCTCACCAGTGTACAAGTGAGAAGTTGTAACATGAGAGGTCACTGCTGTTTGGGGTGGGACTTCCTCCCAGTGTACAAGTGAGAAGTTGTAACATGAGAGGTCACTGCTGTTTGGGGTGGGACTTCCCGCCAGTGTACAAGTGAGAAGTTGGAACATGAGAGGTCACTGCTGTTTGGGGTGGGACTTCCTCCCAGTGTACAAGTGAGAAGTTGTAACATGAGAGGTCACTGCTGTTTGGGGTGGGACTTCCTCGCCAGTGTACAAGTGAGAAGTTGTAACATGAGAGGTCACTGCTATTTGGGGTGGGACTTCCTCGCCAGTGTACAAGTGAGAAGTTGGAACATGAGAGGTCACTGCTGTTTGGGGTGGGACTTCCTCTCAACCTAGCACTATTAATGAAAAAAAGTTGTGAGAACTGCAAGTGAGAGTTGTAACATGAGAGGTCACTGCTATTTGGGGTGGGACTTCCCGCACAGTGTTCAAGTGAGAAGTTGGAATCATGAGAGGTCACTGCTGTTTGGGGTGGGACTTCCTCGCCAGTGTACAAGTGAGAAGTTGTATCATGAGAGGTCACTGCTGTTTGGGGTGGGATTTCCTCGCCAGTGTACAAGTGAGAAGTTGTAACATGAGGGGGGTCACTGCTGTTTGGGGTGGGACTTCCTCGCCAGTGTACAAGTGAGAAGTTGTAACATGAGAATTCACTGCTGTTTGGGGGTGGGACTTCCCCGCCAGTGTACAAGTGAGAAGTTGTAACATGAGAGGTCACTGCTGTTTGGGGGTGGGACTTCCTCGCCAGTGTACAAGTGAGAAGTTGTAACATGAGAGGTCACTGCTGTTTGGGGTGGGACTTCCCGCCAGTGTACAAGTGAAGTTGTATCATGAGAGGTCACTGCTGTTTGGGGTGGGACTTCCTCGCCAGTGTACAAGTGAGAAGTTGTATCATGAGAGGTCACTGCTGTTTGGGGTGGGACTTCCTCGCCAGTGTACAAGTGAAGTTGTATCATGAGAGGTCACTGCTGTTTGGGGTGGGACTTCCTCACCAGTGTACAAGTGAGAAGTTGTAACATGAGAGGTCACTGCTGTTTGGGTGGGACTTCCTCCCAGTGTACAAGTGAGAAGTTGTAACATGAGAGGTCACTGCTGTTTGGGGTGGGACTTCCCTCGCCAGTGTACAAGTGAGAAGTTGTAACATGAGAGGTCACTGCTGTTTGGGGTGGGACTTCCTCCCAGTGTACAAGTGAGAAGTTGTAACATGAGAGGTCACTGCTGTTTGGGGTGGGACTTCCCTCCCAGTGTACAAGTGAGAAGTTGTAACATGAGAGGTCACTGCTGTTTGGGGTGGGACTTCCTCGCCAGTGTACAAGTGAGAAGTTGTAACATGAGAGGTCACTGCTGTTTGGGGTGGGACTTCCTCCCAGTGTACAAGTGAGAAGTTGTAACAAGAGAGGTCACTGCTGTTTGGGGTGGGACTTCCTCGCCAGTGTACAAGTGAGAAGTTGTAACATGAGAGGTCACTGCTATTTGGGGGTGGGACTTCTCGCCAGTGTACAAGTGAGAAGTTGGAACATGAGAGGTCCACTGCTGTTTGGGGTGGGACTTCCTCGCCAGTGTACAAGTGAGAAGTTGGAATCATGAGAGAGGTCACTGCTGTTTGGGGTGGGACTTCCCTCGCCAGTGTACAAGTGAGAAGTTGTAACATGAGAGGTCACTGCTATTTGGGGTGGGACTTCCTCGCCAGTGTTCAAGTGAGAAGTTGGAATCATGAGAGGTCACTGCTGTTTGGGGTGGGACTTCCTCGCCAGTGTACAAGTGAGAAGATTGTATCATGAGAGGTCACTGCTGTTTGGGGTGGGACTTCCTCGCCCAGTGTACAAGTGAGAAGTTGGAACATGAGAGGTCACTGCTGTTTGAGGTGGGACTTCCTCGCCAGTGTACAAGTGAGAAGTTGTAACATGAGAATTCACTGCTGTTTGGGGTGGGACTTCCTCGCCAGTGTACAAGTGAGAAGTTGTAACATGAGAGGTCACTGCTGTTTGGGGTGGGACTTCCTCGCCAGTGTACAAGTGAGAAGTTGGAATCATGAGAGGTCACTGCTGTTTGGGTGGGACTTCCTCGCCAGTGTACAAGTGAGAAGTTGTATCATGAGAGGTCACTGCTGTTTGGGGTGGGACTTCCTCGCCAGTGTACAAGTGAGAAGTTGTAACATGAGAGGTCACTGCTGTTTGGGGTGGGACTTCCTCGCCAGTGTACAAGTGAGAAGTTGTATCATGAGAGGTCACTGCTGTTTGGGGTGGGACTTCCCGCCAGTGTACAAGTGAGAAGTTGGAATCATGAGAGGTCACTGCTGTTTGGGTGGGACTTCCTCGCCAGTGTACAAGTGAGAAGTTGTAACATGAGAGGCCACTGCTGTTTGGGGTGGGACTTCCTCGCCAGTGTACAAGTGAGAGGTTGTAACATGAGAGGGCCACTGCTGTTTGGGGTGGGACTCTCGCCAGTGTACAAGTGAGAGTTGGAATCATGAGAGGTCACTGCTGTTTGGGGGTGGGACTTCCTCCCAGTGTACAAGTGAGAAGTTGTAACATGAGAGGTCACTGCTGTTTGGGGTGGGACTTCCCTCGCCAGTGTACAAGTGAGAAGTTGTAACATGAGAGGTCACTGCTGTTTGGGGTGGGACTTCCTCGCCAGTGTACAAGTGAGAAGTTGTAACATGAGAGGTCACTGCTGTTTGGGGTGGGACTCCGCCAGTGTACAAGTGAGAAGTTGTAACATGAGAGGTCACTGCTGTTTGGGGTGGGACTTCCGCCAGTGTACAAGTGAGAAGTTGTATCATGAGAGGTCACTGCTGTTTGGGGTGGGACTTCTCGCCAGTGTACAAGTGAGAAGTTGGAATCATGAGAGGTCACTGCTGTTTGGGGTGGGACTTCCTCGCCAGTGTACAAGTGAGAAGTTGGAATCATGAGAGGTCACTGCTGTTTGGGGGTGGGACTTCCTCGCCAGTGTACAAGTGAGAAGTTGTAACATGAGAGGTCACTGCTGTTTGGGGGTGGGACTTCCTCGCCAGTGTACAAGTGAGAAGTTGGAACATGAGAGGTCACTGCTGTTTGGGGTGGGACTTCCCCGCCAGTGTACAAGTGAGAAGTTGTAACATGAGAGGTCACTGCTGTTTGGGGTGGGACTTCCTCTCCAGTGTACAAGTGAGAAGTTGTATCATGAGAGGTCACTGCTGTTTGGGGTGGGACTTCCCGCCAGTGTACAAGTGAGAAGTTGTAACATGAGAGGTCACTGCTGTTTGGGGTGGGACTTCCTCGCCAGTGTACAAGTGAGAAGTGGAATCATGAGAGGTCACTGCTGTTTGGGGTGGGACTTCCTCGCCAGTGTGCAAGTGAGAAGTGGAATCATGAGAGGCCACTGCTGTTTGGGGGTGGGACTTCCTCGCCAGTGTACAAGTGAGAAGTGGGAATCATGAGGAGGTCACTGCTGTTTGGGGTGGGACTTCCTCGCCAGTGTACAAGTGAGAAGTTGTATCATGAGAGGTCACTGCTGTTTGGGGTGGGACTTCCCTCGCCAGTGTACAAGTGAGAAGTTGTATCATGAGAGGTCACTGCTGTTTGGGGTGGGACTTCCTCGCCAGTGTACAAGTGATAAGTGGAATCATGAGAGGTCACTGCTGTTTGGGGTGGGACTTCCTCGCCAGTGTACAAGTGAGAAGTTGTATCATAAGAGGCTACTGCTGTTTGGGGTGGGACTTCCTCGCCAGTGTACAAGTGAGAAGTTGGAACATGAGAGGTCACTGCTGTTTGGGGTGGGACTTCCTCGCCAGTGTACAAGTGAGAAGTTGGAACATGAGGGTCACTGCTGTTTGGGTGGGACTTCCTCGCCAGTGTACAAGTGAGAAGTGGAATCATGAGAGGGTCACTGCTGTTTGGGGTGGGACTTCCGCCAGTGTACAAGTGAGAAGTTGTATCATGAGAGGTCATTGCTGTTTGGGGTGGGACTTCCTCGCCAGTGTACAAGTGAGAAGTTGGAATCATGAGAGGCCACTGCTGTTTGGGGTGGGACTTCCTCGCCAGTGTACAAGTGAGAAGTTGGAATCATGAGAGGTCACTGCTGTTTGGGTGGGACTCTCGCCAGTGTACAAGTGAGAAGTTGGAATCATGAGAGGTCACTGCTGTTTGGGGTGGGACTTCCTCGCCAGTGTACAAGTGAGAAGTTGGAACATGAGGGGTCACTGCTGTTTGGGGTGGGACTTCCTCGCCAGTGTACAAGTGAGAAGTTGTAACATGAGGGGTCACTGCTGTTTGGGGTGGGACTTCCTCGCCAGTGTACAAGTGAAGTTGTAACATGAGAGGTCACTGCTGTTTGGGTGGGACTTCCTCCCAGTGTACAAGTGAGAAGTTGTATCATGAGAGGTCACTGCTGTTTGGGGTGGGACTTCCTCGCCAGTGTACAAGTGAGAAGTTGTATCATGAGAGGTCACTGCTGTTTGGGGTGGGACTTCCTCGCCAGTGTTCAAGTGAGAAGTTGGAATCATGAGAGGTCACTGCTGTTTGGGGTGGGACTTCCTCGCCAGTGTACAAGTGAGAAGTTGTAACATGAGAGGTCACTGCTGTTTGGGGTGGGACTTCCTCGCCAGTGTACAAGTGAGAAGTTGGAATCATGAGAGGTCACTGCTGTTTGGGATGGGACTTCCTCGCCAGTGTACAAGTGAGAAGTTGGAATCATGAGGGGGTCACTGCTGTTTGGGGTGGGACTTCCTCGCCAGTGTACAAGTGAGAAGTTGGAATCATGAGAGGTCACTGCTGTTTGGGGTGGGACTTCCTCCCAGGATTGTTGGCGGCCACCACGTTTACACTCTGCCGTGTTCAGGAGGCCACAGGGCGCCGAGAATGGAACCCAGGGCCCTCGGAAGGCAGACATGGGCTCCATCCCTTTGAGCTCTCTCTCTCCATCCCCTGTAATTATGTGTTTTTAATCCCCTTTGTATCCGCCTTTCATTTCATCTGAAGATTTGGCTTTTAATTGTGCTACTTACAGATACACTTATAAAGCTACGAGTTAAACTTGTTGGACTTTAGAAATCCTCTGTACCAGTGTGTCACAGCCCTGGATCTTCAAAACAGCAATATGAAAAGGTAGTAAATATTTCTAAATGACCAACAAATGGTGCAATTTAGTAAAGTAAAATCATTTGTGCTCTCTGGAACACTGGATTCTTGCCTATAGTTATTTCAGCTTAACGTGGCACTATTACGTGTGGATGCCCTTGATGTCCTTTTCTTCTCTGATTGCTATGGCAAGTACTTCCAGTACTATATTGAATAAAAGAGGTGAGAGAGGGCAACCTTGTCTTGTCCCTGGATCTTAGGGGAAGGCTTTCCAGTTTTTCTTTGGGGTCATTTCCAGCAGTGCATGGGGTTCATATAGTACCAACGGGGTCACACCCAGGCCCCCTGCGTGAAAAAAATGCAAAGCTTGTGCTCCAACCTGTGAAGCTGTCTCTCCTACCCAGAGATCAAGCCTTATTTTCAATTTATTTTTAATTTGTTCATGATTTGGGGCCACATCCAGTGCTCAAGGCTACTCCCAGAGGCCTTATGAGACCACATATGGGGTGCCCGAGGTCGAACCTGGATGCAAGGACATTTGCATGCAAGGCAAATGTCCTAACCACTGTGCAGTCACTCTAGCCCTAGGCCCTATTTTCTTTCTTTCTCTTCGGAACAGTGACAGTGATCAAACCTAGGACCTCACACTTCCCAGGCATGAGCACCACTGCTAAACCACATCCCTGATTGACTGCCCACACCCCCACCCCAAACAACAAGGCTATCTGTTGTAACCCAATAGAAACAAGGGAAGGCTGTCTATTGTGACCCAGTAGAAAAGAGTTGACGAAACAGAAGTCTTTCATAATAGGAACTTGGTATTTGGGGCAGGAGTTGAAAAAGGTTTTATTGGTGGAGAAATTCATAGGAAGTATTTGGCCCAGTTTAATGTCTACATTTTGCAGAGATGGAAACTTAAAGTCAGAATTTGGTGGCTTACCTAATCCCTGTTTCATGATGCCAGAGTCTGTCAAGTGAAGAGTCTATCTTACATTGTAAAGTTCTAAGGGATTGGGAGGAGCATGCTCTCCGTGCCATAGAAAAGGCAGCTTATAGATTGGATTTCCTCTATAGTTTCTTGTGTGATTCTCAGTTTGTCTTTAGGGAAACTCTTTGGGAGATATATTGCCTTTACCAGTGAAGTATACTGAGCATTAGTCAAAGAATGTTTTCCTTATCTCTCATGTACTGACACTTTCTCCCTCACTTATTATATCCATAGCTGTGTTCTCAAAATGGAAATAGTAGTTACCTTTTGTTGATGTGGTTATCAGAATTTTGTCATAATAAACAATCCCTTTTAAGATGGATCTTCTCATAAATTCAGAATCTGCTTGATTTCTGCAGAATTGGTAGAATCTCGATATTTCATTAGTTAAAGGTATTACTGCTAAGCAAGAATTGTTAGTAAAATAAACAAAAACAGATTGGGGCCAGAAATAACATATACATAAGTTATTTAGAAGTTCAAATAGCAGATTCTTGAAATGTGCCCAAGCTGAGATGCAGATGTTGTTCTGCTCTCTTTAAAAATAAATTTATAATAGTTTGGTGTTGTTCCATTTCTTATAAATTAAAAGATTTGCAGCTTTCTAACTTAGAAAGAAAAAATTACACAGGTCAGAAGAAACATCCCCTACCTCTTCCTCCCCTCCCCAAAAGCCCAGGTGACACTTTGTTAAGGAAGAACTAACTTGACTCATCACCAAATTGTTTGCTTTCTAAAGGCGATTTAAAGTAATACTTTGCTTGCAGTCTGGTTGTGAGTTGCCAATAGTCAAAGCTTTGTCCCAGTTTTAAAGGTCTTTAGAAAGTTTTTTTTTCTTTTCAGACATTGGTGAGGAATTTACAAACAGCAGTTGTCTTCAATTTTTTCTGGTGCACCCAGCATCGGGCAGTCCTGTGATTCTAGAGCCATCTGCAGGAAAATTATCGAGGTTGCAGCATGGCTAATGAATTTTCTATCATGTTATTTCAAGTGGTAAATGAGAAGTGGCAAAGTAATTCATATAGGGAAAGAAACGGTTAAGACTATAAAACCTTCCGTTTTTCAAAGAAAACTGCTTTGTCATAGTGAGTTTATGATTGAAAGAAGCATGCAGTTTACTTCAGGTTTACATATTCTCCATAATGATATTTCAGTCTTTGTTAAAGTGTTTCTAGTAATTGCTTTTTAGATGCTATGTCAATTCTGTTCCCTGTCTGTGTCAGAGATGATGGTATTTATTTTCCTCAGAAGAGTTTTCTTTACTTTCTCCTGCAGGAGCTATAACTGTTTTCATGCATGCTTGTTGTGGCCAGTTGGTTGTCAAAAGGGAAATCAAACGTTTGTTCTTTTCCCTGCAAATGCATTTTTTATTATTTTACTATTTATTTATTTGTTGGATTTTTTAAGTCACACCTAGTGATACTCAGCAGTCACTCCTGGCTCTGCACTCAGGAATTACTCCTGATGGTGCCGGGGGATCATATGGGATGCCAGGGATCAATCCCGGGTTGGCCACATGCAAACACCCTACCCACTGAATTTTGCTCTGCCCCTTAAAAAATGCATTTTTATATGATTGATTGTTCCAATTGGATACATCTTCTCAGTGGAATGCTATGCAGCTGTGAAGGAAAATGAAGTCATGAAATTTGGCTATAAATGGATGTATATGTAGTGCATCATGACATTCAGTTACGGGATATTAAAAAAAAATAGTATGACATTAATATCCAAGGCCAGGGAAAACAGGAACCAGCAGGACATGTCAGTGGTTGGAGTCTACCACAGCTGTGTGGGATGAAGGGTAGGTAAGATAGAGAAGTTACCATTCTGACAATATTGGTTCAAAATAGTAATGCCAGACTAGAACTAGCATTGAGTATTGAAAGTAAGTCATTCCATATTGCAGACCACAGTGTGCAACGATGGATGGAGGGAGGGAGAGAGAGAGAGAGAGAGAGAGAGAGAGAGAGAGAGAAAAGAGAGAGACGAGAGAGAGAGGAAAGGTGCTTGCCATAGAGGCAGGTTGTGTGTTGAGGGGGAGGAACTGGGGACATTGGTGCTGGGAAATGTGCACTGGTAGAGGAATAGGTGTTGGAACATTGTATGAAACCCAGTCATGAACAGTTTTGTTGTGGTCTATTGCACAGTGATTCAATAAACAAATGAAAAATTAAAAAAAATCAGGATTGCCGTATGCAGTGCAAGCCCCTTACTCCTATGCTTTCTATCCAACTTGGTTCTTTGTTTTTTTTTGTTTTTTTTAAGATTTTCTGGGAGTACAAATATTTGGAACCACTATACTGATTTATTGGTAGTGAAACAGGATGAGTTCATTAAGGCATAGTATGATTTCAGATCAAAGCATTTTTTGTCTTTAATGTGCATTGAATTTAATGTATTTCTTTAAAAAAGATGCATTATTTCACTTAGAATTTAATATTCTTGGAGGGGGTGCTCTCTTCTCTCCCTTTTGCTTTTTGGAAAAAATTAAAGAATAGAAATTTTTTAAAGAGAATTTTAATATTCTTTTCTACAAATTAAGTTTTACAAATTGTGAGCTGTTTGGCTTTTTTAGGTCACACCTGGCAACACTCGGGTTTACTTCTGCTCTGCACTCAGGAATTACACATGGCAGTGCTCAGGGGACTATATGGGATGCTGGGGATCGAACCCAGTGCAGCATGTAGGAACTCAGTTTGATACCTACACTGCATGGTTCCTTGGGTACTGTCAGGAGCAAAGTACTGATCACCATTGAATGTGCTCAATGACTGAGAAATTCGGTCACTTCCATTTCTCAGCTCATCCAAAAAACAAAGAAGCATGAAGCCAAGAGAGAATACAGCCAGGAGTAAGCCCTGACCTCTGTAGGTGTGGCCAGAATCAACCGTGGATGGATGGATGGATGGATGGATGGATGGATGGATGGATGGATGGATGGATGGATGGATGGATGGATGGATGGATGGATGGATGGATGGATGGATGGATGGATGGGTGGGTGGGTGGGTGGGTGGGTGGGTGGGTGGGTGGGTGGGGGTGGGTGGGTGGGTGGGTGGATAAATAGATAAATGTTACAGTGATCCAGGTGACATCAGCACAGAAAAGTCAGCAAAATATATTAAAACATTGCATGGTTAATCCCAAGACATTTGCATAACTCCATGAAAGCTCTATTTCTCAGTCAACAGAAACATGAGAAGGAAAAAGGAATTTTTGCATGAGGTCCCTGGAATTTAAACTGAAGTGGCCAGAAAGTTTCTACCTTACAGAGTTCTTGAAAACAGATCTTGCTAAATCTTAACTAAATAAGCAAATTGAAAACCAGTGAAATGCAATAATCTTTAAAATAGGAATTATCAGTTTTCAGATAAAAGTTTTTTGGAGGAAGTCTCTTTTCTTAATCATGTTACAGTAAGTGCCTACCTTAGTATAAGATTTCGTGTTTCTTAGATTTTGTAACTTGAATAATGAGTCTGATTATATAATCTTAGAATAACACAGAAGTAATTGTATAGAGTTCAGGGTGGCAACAATTTGGGATTTAAAGCGTATGAGGGTTCTGAGCTCCTGCGCAGACTGCCTGTGTGTCTGGAACCCGGTTTTTAAACGTGGCCCTGTCTCCAGCTGACTTGTTTTGTCAGACTGAGTCACAGGATTAACCCTTGACACGGTCCTTTAAAAAAAAAGACCAAAAGATTAAACAGCTGCATTGGAGTGGAGCAGCACTGGATCAGCTGTATGCATTTTTTGGTGTAATACGACTCGCCGTAAGGGCTGGGGAGTGCCGCAGCTGGTCCCTAGATTAAGCTCGATTTTTTTCTGAAAAACTTTTTGAGGGAAGAAAAAAAAGACAATGTGCAATTGTGATAAAAAAAAGTTAACGACTGCATCAACCAGTTCAGTGTCTTTCAAAGTAGCACCGACTTCAGAAAGATGATATTTAGTGGTGACAAACTCAAAAGTCCTTGCCATATTTTGCGACTGCAGTAAAGGAACATTTTATTCAGATGATTGCCAGTTTTCTCGATGATTTACTGTCTCCAGGGAATGAAGGTAGTGCAACTCTTAGTATATAGATTTCTACCCCTCTTGCTAAGTTTCTGCTCTCATCCTCAGTTTAGACAGTGGTTTATACTGTGCTGTGTATTGGGTAAGAGGTCTTAACAACATTTTTAAGTTTTATATCTGTTTTTGAAAGTGGAATGGAGAAGTATAAGCAAAAAGCTTTTACTCAACTCTGTTTAAAGATTATATTTCATGTTCAGATTTTTACAAAGCAAGTTTTCTTAAGTGAAGAAAAGATAGAAAAAAAATTAGATACGCTTAAAAAAGTGTAAATAAGTTTATCTCATTTTGTTTTAAATCTGCTCTTCTGTCTCAGAGGAAAGTCTTTGTCTAGGAAAGAATAAAATTTACTTGAATGGTTTTAAGACATGGCATTGTTAATTGTCTATCAAAGCTTTTTACACAGTTCTCGAAGGATTGAAATGGGCCTTTGTGGTCTCGCAGGAGGGAGGAAGTCAGCAGCACTGCGGACGGTGTGTTCGGAGTGGGCTGTCCAGCGTTGCTCTTTCGCAGCTGCTTAGCCTTTTCTCCATCTGGGGAGTGCGGAGGCTGCATTGTTGTGATACCATCAGCTTTTTAAAACATTGTGATGTTAACGGGCCTGATTTGTGATTGGCTTTATTACAGTAATTTGATCAGTGTTTCATAAGAATGTAGACTTGGGTATCGAAGAATATTTATTAATTAGAGAAGCTGCTTCAGGAAAAGTACCCTTGGAAACCAAAGTGTTACGTTTCTTTCCGCAGCTTATGAACCTTCCTCTGATCAGACATAGGCAAGAGAGAGAGTACAGAGAGGTTTTGATGAGAAAAGCGAAGTTGCCAATATGTTTTTCGGAGTTGAAGTTCACACACACAAAAAAAAAATTTTAAGTAACATGATGTATGTGAGAAGCTTTGCATAGTGCCTGAAACACTGATTTCTGAGTAAAATTCCTCAGATATCTGAGGCGTTTATTCCCAGACTTACTATTTTGAACAGCAATATGAAAATAAAAATATCAGAGTATTCCTTAATAACAGCTATGATCTTCACAGGAGGAAACCACTTCTAAGGAATGGTTTTTGGCTTACTATCTAGCATGCACATTGGTTTATATATACACAGTTTGTAAGAAAACCAGTCGTTTATTTGTTCCTATTTAATTACTATATTGTTTAACATCTATTAGTCTAGAAAACTTTAGTTCATTATAAACATAATTGTTCTTCTAAGTGAGAACTTTAAAGGGACTTATATCTGAAAATATGTTATTAAATACTTCCATTTTTTAAAGTTATTACCAAGAAAATTATTGTTGCATCAACTTTTTTATGAAATGTTTCAACTTTTTTCAATTTTTGTAATTAATAAAATTATTTTGTTTTACTTACTTAAGAGGTACGTAGGTATGTGTTGGTTTTCTCCAGAAAATTATCTTTGTACAAGGCTAAACTGTCTGACTTCTTGTTGCATGTGATTCAGTGTTTCTGATTCCTGTTTGCTTGATCATGTGTTTATCAAAGTTGGGAGCATCTTAAGACCACAGCAGATGGTATTATTGCAGAGGTGTAGGAGCAAGGGCTCGTTGCCCCAAGAGCTTGGATTTAATTAAAGTTAAAAAAAAAAAGATTAGGGAGATTTCAGAGAGAGAGAGAGTCTCAAAAAAATTCCTTGGGATGTTTTTCTCCAGAACACTTATGTCTCTTTTTATTATTTAGAAATATAAGTTGTATTTCTTTATCCCAAAGTCTTTCTTATCGGTACCCTCTACAGTGCTCTTGAAGAACTTGATAAAAATGGAAAGAGGTTATGTAGAGCATAAACTCTCCCTCTGTGCTCTGTGAGTTGGTTCAGTCCCTATTTGCATAAGTTCCTTTTGAGTAAATCCATGTGTGGGTGCATAGTGCTGAAGACTTAACTCTGTTTGGCTGTGCGAATGTATGTTTTGGAGAGAAGCCCTGAGCTTTAGCTGCACACAGTAACATTTTCAGCATCAGCATGTAATGTGCTTATCCTGTGCCTGGGGATGGGCAGCAATTCCTTGGTGTACTACTATAACGGGAAAACGGTAAGTCTTTCTCTTTGTTCACAAAGCTGCCAACAGTCTTCTTTACTGGAAAAGCAGTATAGATTAGTTGCTAAAACCAGTGAGGCCTGTTTTTAATATTTTCTACAATATAGTTTGTGTATTTCGTTGTTGTTAAATGCTGTCAAAGTGAGTATTTGACATAGTTCTCAATGGTTTGTGGCCCTTCGAAACAGTATAGAAGCTTGAATTTGTGAATTATTTTTATTCCTAATGTTTGCCAATACTGAGCTCGAGATGTATTTGTTTTAATGTTGTGTTATGTTGTAGACATAATCTATATAAGTATATATTCACTCCCGTAATATATGTAGGGATTATTTTATTCTCTGTAGGTAGGAGGGAAAGATGAAAGTCATCTTGGATATTCCATAAAAATAAAGTCTGCAGCTCTGGGAATGATTAGGGGCGGTGAGCTAGTGAGGCCGTATTTCCTGTTTGGAGTTTCAGGGCCAGAGCCTGACTCTGCCGGCTACCATCTGTTTTCAATCAAACTGAAAAATTTGACCCTATACAGATTCATAAAATAAATCACTATTTTCAAAGAATGCATTTATACAGTTTTCCAAAGGATATATTTATAGTCAATTTGTGCAAGCACATGGTTAGATGTTTTAAAGCAGTACCTTTCTGGTTTGCTAAGTCTTTTTTTCTTTCTTTAAATTACTTGGTACTAATTATTTGTATGCTTCTGCACATATATTTTAGTCAGAGAATTTTTACATTTTTTAAAGAAAGCAAATGCCTTTGGAAGATTTGATGAACTACTTGTAAGATATTTATAAGCATTATAAAATTATTAATCTAATGAAAAGTTATCTTGGGTTTGTGTCAAGAATTTACTATTTTCTTCCTCGGTTTTTCCAAAAATAAATTTTCCCCTCAGGTGTCTTATTAATACATAGCTTTTGTAATTTTTGTGCTTAGGAGTTTCAATGTTAATGCTTGAAGTTATAAAGAGACTTTAATCACAGTTTCCTAAAATAGGTGCAAAATCAGATAGGTTTTGTCCCTCCTCTTGGCCACTTGGAAACGTTTGTTTGGAAGTAGCAGATGCCTTTGAAAGTAGCAGGGTGCTAGAGAACTCATGAAAGTGCTTTTTCACTTTCTTAGTAGTCTGGGAGGGTCTCTTTAAGGTCAGGCCCTTACATTTGTTTCTAAACTTTGGGTAAGCTTTCATAATCTAGTTGAGTATCAAGCTAAAATATTCTTAAACTCATTAAAAGTATTTAAGCTGCCCGTGTAACAGCACTTTTGAGAATTGTTAGAGGTAGATTTAAATAGGCAAAAGTAAGTAAAATTTCTTTGTATTTTCTTGTATAATTTCTTGTATAATTCTTGTGTAAATTTCTTTGTATAATTTTCTTAGGAAATGGTTCTGTATATGTGTGCCTGTGAGTGTGTGTGTCAGAAAGAGAAGAGAGAGAGACAGTATTGAGTAAAATTAATTTTATAGGGCCCCCTAAAGCAAAGAAACTATGACACAAAGCGAAGTTTAAATTTTATTCTTTTGAGAGGAACGGATCTCTTTATTACAGTATTGCCCTTTGTTCTACATTGGTGGAAGGAGAGAGCTTTGATCATATTAAGTATTTCCAGGCTTACCAGGGATGACATAGCTGGTTTGAGAGAAAAAGTGTGGCCTGAAAATTGATAGCTTGTGCATGATATGGGTCAAAGGTGACTTATGTTCTTGAAAATGTACCAAAGAGATGATATATTGTCTTAGTCTTTTGGTATAGGCCCTAGTGTTACTTGTATTTTTGGTATGTATTTTAATTATTTCTAGTTTATCGTAATTGTGTTAAAATTTAAAATAAGAAAACCATTAGTTTATTTTTATAGAAAGTCAGAAAACCCCCCATCTTTTTCGTTGATAAACATCTAATATTGGAAATTAGTTGTTTCAGACATAAAATCCTCACTTGATATTACGTAATTTTCAGTTTGTTAGCTGACTAGTTAGATGAACAGTTAATTTTAAGCTCACTCCTTATTCAGTTTTGTCAGTGTATTTTAAGATGATAGAGCAGATTAGTATTTGAAATGCTAATAACTTTGCATTGATTTCATTTTTAAGATCGATTCCATTGTTAGTTTTGTGAGAAAGAAATTTAGTACTGCTTGACTTAGAATACTCTCTCTTTTTTTCTTTTTCTGATTCCTAATTTTTAATTTTCAAGTTGATCCCATGTATTTAGGGATTTGGGTGCTGTTTTAATAATAGTAATAATAAGACTGACCTGACACTTATAGGGGGGAAACTATATTATTTAAGATATGGTTTTATTGTATTAGAAATAGAATAGGCTTGACTACCTATGAAAAAGTAAAAAACCAAAATTAACCCTGCTTTTCCCCCTCTCTTGGAGAGGGTAATATTCTGTATCACATGTAACTTTCGTAGCTGTATTCTGTACTATACCAAAACTTATTACATTTAAACAATTGAATGTCCTAATTGTGACATTTAAGAAACAGAAAGGGGGACTGAGTGTCCTGAGTTTCCTTATCTACAAAGGACATGGTATGCTCCCCGTCCCTCTCACTGACAGGACAAACTGTACCTCTTCGTACAGAAAGGAGTGCCGTGTGGAGGAGGAGGCGGCGGCTCTATCTATACCTTGAGGAATCTGGAGCTTCAGCCTTCCTTAAGCCTCCGTTTGCTAGGCTTTTGACTGAAGATGCGGAGTATTCCAGATACAGGCATTGCAGCAAGAACAGGCATGATGCTTTTAATTGTATCAAGGGATTACTTGTCTTACTGGGAACACAGAATGTGAGGGTTTTTGAAACTCAAACTCTGAAACATGTTTTGAATAGGGAACTTGGGGACAGAATCTGGAAGAGTCAGAAACTAGCACGGCAAGTGCTGTTCTGTGTGAGTAGCGGTGCTGAGGGACTTGGTTAACGTCATTTAATTCTCAAAAACTCAGACACTTAGCTGTTACTGTCCTCATTTTGGAAATATGGAAAGAAATTCAGGAGGCTAAAGTCACTTGCTAGAGCCCCACCCAGTTACTAAGTGTTGGGGGCCATAATTAACCTAGGTCCGTGTCCAAAACCAGGCTTCCTCAGGTATGACATCCAGGACAAGCTAGCGTCCAAAGAAAAAGACCAATTTTTATTCTTGCTGCTATTTCATCAGAACATACTGGAAAGGAAATAGAAATGGGAAAAGCTCTAGTCCATTCTAAGAAATAAAGTATGTGATCAAACAGCCAATTTTTGAATGCTGTTTTTGAATGTCAATTTTTGAAATGTTGGCCACGTTTATGTTAACTTCTCTTAAAGACTAACAACTGCTTGCAAACTTACAAACAGGTTTTAAAATTCAAATAAACAGTCTTGCAAGGTTCTTTTTTTCTAATAGAGTTAAGCTCCAAAAACCCTAATCTCAGCATGGTTTTGGCACCTGCCCTGGATCAAGCAGTCTGTGGCTTCCTCAGAATTACAGAGGTGCGAACCAAAACTACATGCCACGTGGTTCAAAGGCATCTTTCAAATGAACCTTGCTGGCGAGGAGAAACCAGCGTGAGAATATATGGAACTACGTTTCCTGTTACGTTAGTGTCTTATTACAAATGTACAGGAGGAGGAAAATATAATTACTTCAAATTTCCAGGCTATCTGTAGGCTCAGATTTAAATCTGACATTTGTAGTGATAAGGAAAACACTAGCCATAAGACATAAATAACAAAGACTTTGAAATCTAGTTCTGGGGAAAATATCTTCGGGTATAGTATAAACACTAGAATTACTTTTTTTTTTGTTGTTGTTTGCTAGAATTTAAATGAGCACTAAAAACAGTAAGTTAAAACTCTATTGCCCCTCCAAGGACAGTATGTTGTTACTGGTTAGGTTTATTGTCTCAGAAGGAAATTTATGTTCCTTTCTACTAGTTTGTGAATATGTTGAAGGGATCAGATGCTGAATTGTTAGATCTGAATGTCTTTTAAAGACGTAGGCAACTAAGAGTGACAGTCATTGATTTGTTCTGAAATCAGCATCCAAGTTTCAGTTCTGTAGTTTGCTTATCCAGAGGAAATAAATGTGATAAAAAAAAATAAGAGGTTATAATGCAGAGATGATGAAAGTGACCAGAAAATGATCATTTAAAATGAATTAACAATGTATCTCTCTTACCTCAGGGCAAATTTTTCTAACATTGGAAAATCAGTAATGACCTAACCTACTGCTTTCTGGACATCAGAAATGAGTTATGTTACGGCACTTTGTACTGTAAAGGGAATTTTTGTTTTTAATTAGAAAATAAGTTTTACATATTTCACCCCCTAACTGGATCTCTGGAATTTCTTGGGGAAAGATATTGATCTTTCAATTTTAATTTTTAAAAACTGTTGAAAATATAAGCATTAACAGAAATTCCAGTTGCATGCTAACAGACGAATGAAGTAAAAAGAATCTTTCAGAAAGATAACTTGTGAGTTCCTTAAGTTGTACTTGCCCAAGACATTTTGCTTTATGATACCTTTTGTAGGTTCGGTTCTTGGAGATATTTAGTACTGGAACTGTGTTCCATATTTCTTGCCTTGGGCTTGGAATTCCACAGAAACTTTAATAGTAGATAGAACTTTAAGGCAAAACAAATAATGGAATACAAAAAAAATTTTGAGATACTTATTGAATCTGTCACTTTGAATATTCTAAAACACTGGGGATACACACTGACAAACCTTTAGTGTATGTTCTGTAATCCATAGTCTGGAGAGGAAGGAAAAGAAAGATAGAGAAATGGAAAGAAATAAAGAACCTGCCATGGAGGGCTGGGGGGAGGGAGGGAACTGGGGCGTTGGTGGGAGATGGGGGGGCACTGGTGGCGGGATGGGTGCTGCTACACTGTATGACCAAAACCCAAATATGAACTTTTAATTGTATATCTTTGTAATTGTAAAAAAAAAAAAATTTAAAAAAAAAATTTAAAAAAAAAATAAAACCTGGGGAAATCTTGGACTCTAATTCCACAGGTTTGTTTAAATGTATTAGGGTCTTACTATGGGACTCTTAGTTTTAATTTTGATGGAAATGAAAAAAAAGAGGATCTAAATTTTAGAAGCTTTAAAAATGTTTGGACATTTTTTTGTATCAGAACAAAGCCGATAGCACAGGGATTGAGCCACTTGCCTTTGTGCAGCCAACCTCAGTTGATTCCCAGAACCACGTGGTTTCATGAGCACCACCATGAACATATGGTTTCTGGAGCACAAAGCCAAGATTAAATCCTGAGTATTGGGGCGGAGCGATAGCCCAGCTGGTAGGTCGTTTGCCTTGCATGCGGTCGGCCTATGCTGGCCCAGGTTCGATCCCGGCATCCCATATGGTTCCCGAGCACTCCAGGTTCAGAGCCAGGAGTAACCCCTGAGCATCGCCGGTGTGACCCAAAAAAAAAAAAAAAATCCTGAGTATTGTCAAGTGTGACAGTTAAAAAATTAATAAAAATTATTAGGAAATCTCTTTAACCTAGTGCACTTTACTGGATGAGTACAATTATTGAATCAAATTTATTTTTTAAAATGTCTTTCTACTAAATTCAGCTCCCAAAATTTATAGAGGGAAATTTATTGGTGTATACTTTACTGTATGTAACGTTATGTAAGTTAATCAGCAGTAACTAAAAGACTTTTATAATTACATAATTTTTCTTAGTTTTTAACACTTAAATGTTAATTTTTTAATTTTTGACCTCAGAGTTCCATAAAGATAGAACCTAGCTTAGGTTGGGATATTTTTTCAGAATTTAGATACTCAGCTATCTCTTGTTAAAGAAATTTTAGTTCAAAAAAAAAACTTTCATGATTTAATTCATATTTTTATTTTAAAATATAACATGCAAAAATTAAACAGACTTTCTGAATTATCCCATTTATTTTAAAATTATGGTGAGGGATTTACTAGCAAGATTGTCTCAATTTTATTATGTTGATAACTTGATGAGGATGGTGCTAAAATTATATGTATTATTAGCATTGAGCGTTTTATATAATGCTAGCATTAGATATTTAATGTTAAATTTTAAAGAGCACTGTAATTCACATCATGTGACAAAAGAGCTAATAGAAGACTAAATATACTAAAATCTTTGGTAATGTCTGTTATAGCATGTTCAGAAAACAGATTAAGCTTATCCTTCTTTTCACATTAGGTTAAAATGTCCTAAACATGTTAGAAGGTGCTTTAAAAATGATAGTGTGCTGTGATTTTGGTTTTTAGTCAACGTTGGGTTTTTCAGGTCTCCTGCATTATTTCTTGCAGAATAATGTCTGTAATTTTAAACTGCTAAGTAAGGAATGTGATTTTGAAACCTGTATTTGTTCCATATAGTAACCACTAGTCACACAGCATTATTTAAATCAATTAAAATTTCAGTTTCTTTTAGTACTGTCCACATTTTAACGTTCAATAACACATGTAATATTGAACAGCACAAATATAGAAATCTATTGGATGTTATTCATCTAAACCATTCCTCTCACTTTTCTGCTAAAAGGATTTCTTAATTAAGATATATAGCTATTGTCACACACAAAAGAAAATTTCCAACTCCTTTTTACTTAGGACATGTGAAAGTATCTATTACCACAGACTATGGGTTGTGTTGTTGTTATTGTTTTTAAGTGTGGGGTCTTGTCCTGCCTTTTAACTTGCCATAGTGTGTGGTAAGTGAAAAGAAAAACTACTTTTAAAGCAAAAGCTTTAGAATTTTTACATCTTTTCTCAATAAATATCAAAGAACTCTAATGTTTTCCTGGCGTTGAGGCCTTTCCAATACTAATCACAAAAGAATGTTTTAGAATCAGAAGTCCAGCACCCAATTCTAGCTCCAGAACTGCAGTAGTCTGCCTTGCACTGGGGCTATGCGTGTGACGGATTAGCCCAAGCAGGAAAAAGTCTATTTTACTCAGTTCGATCAGTTGTAGGAAGCAGAACATTCCAAAGATAATTGTGCGATCATTATAAGAATGGTAATTGTAAATAGTCATCCCCTGAAGTGCTCTTCGGAGGTAGATTTGTATGGAGAGACGAGGCAATTGAAGGTAATAACATGTATTCGTGTTCGACCAGATTCAAAGTGAGAGGAGGGTAGACCTTGGGCCCACTCATTCCCGTTGGAACCAGAGTCGTGGTTCTGTTCATCAGACACTCAGATGTGCTTCCATCACCGTTTCTGGAGAGTTTATGTAAGTGCTGGAGAAGAGAGTAGCGAGGCCCTGTCCAGCGGCCGCCAAGGCGTTCTGAAGTGGGAGCTAGAATTCTAGTTTAGTTTCTAAGTGGGTACTTCATCTTTGTAAATCTCAAATCACTTAATTATGCCTTTTTCCTGTTCCTTTCTCAAACAGTTTTGCTTCTGTTATATTTCAAATCATCTTAAAACATGCTTATTCCTTTTCTTTTAATTTTAAAATGGTTTGTTGTAATCCAAAGTCATACTATAGCATGATTAGATCATTAGCTGGGGAAAACTGCATCCCTTGCAGGTGATCAGGTGACATAAGCAGTCTGGTTCTCATTTGTGGCCCCGTGCTGATGGTAACTGAAGAGGCTTGCCTTTCTGTGGGTTACCCGACTGTTTCTCTGCATCTGGAGTTCTAAAGTCTTGGAGACCATCAGTTGCACTTCACACTCTTTGATCTGAAAAATCAGGACTGGCCCCACTGTAGCTTCAGAAATTGCATCTCTGTTTTGCGGAGCTATGGTTAAGATACCAAGTGAAGTCATTTGAACTGTTAGAAATGATCTTAAATGGGTCTCTGAGCATGTTTTCCTAAAAAACTTATTTTATCATGATAAAAACTTTGAATTTCTGTTAGTAAATAAACAATAAATAAATTAGTGTTTGGATACTTGCCATTTTCATTTATAATAAGCTTTATCCTTTAAAGTCCTTTTATTTTTTCAAAGTCTATAAAAACTAGCATTAAAAAACATTTGCCACTGACATGAGCCTTGTTTCTCCATCAAGCTAAGAATTTTTATATAAAGCCAACAAGCTTCTTCCTCAGCTGCTTGTGGTTCTTGGTCTCCCTTGCTGCTACGACAGCCAGCAGTTAACCATTATCTCATCAGTATATTCTCCTTTAGATTTATCTGTTTCTATAAATAAGCATATTAAAATTTTTTTGAAGTCTAAGTATCATACAATTCAGTGAATTGAATAGGATTAAGAATAAGGCAACA
>JAJIBD010031935.1:0-30487 GCA_021461705.1 Cryptotis parvus | reverse complement strand
ATGGGTGCGAAGCTGCTATTTACAGTCTGAGCAGCTGGGAGGTAGCGAAGGACCCCCGTCCACCCTGCACCGGAGCAGTTGACCCTCCTCACCCTGACACCACCTGGGTCGAGGTCCCTGGCCAGGAGGGGTCAGCCGTGCCCCCTGGGGACACCAGCTGACGCCAGTATCCTCGAGCTGATCTGATCAGCCTTGGCCTGTCTCAGCCTCCTGTTAGCATTTCTGCCCTGTCGCCCCTGAGCACTCCCCACAGCCCCGCCAGCTCCAGGATGAGGACGCCAAGGGCAGGTGCTGGGGCTGCACTGCAGACAGCCCTGCCTGCCCCTGCGGTCAGGACCTTTCTGTCCTTCACTGGCAGGTTAGCCCCTTCCGGCCCTCATCCGTGGCTATCCAACACTGATGCCTGGGTGCTAGGCTAGGCCATAGCCTCTCTCCCTGGCTTTGCAGCCTGGGGCCATTCGGGGTGGGAACACCACGCATCCCTGAATCATGCCGCTCCAGCACAGCCGCCCCCATTAATTGAATCCAGGCCCTTGGCCTCCCAGAAAGCTAACCAAAGGCGTAATAATTTTTACAAGATGAAGCTCAATTCTCCTCCTTGGTAATTTTTTTCTCTCTTGGTAAACCCCTGGTCATTTTTGGATTTGGGGAGGATGGGCTCTGAAGTGCACGCATTGACTGCGCTTCCTCCTTACCCTAGAGGATAAAAATAGGTGAGAGAATGCCAAGGCAGCAGGTGAGAATAAACCAAGAATGTAAGGCAGAGAACAGGCTCATGACTGCCCCCACAGCCACCCTCCTCCGGCAAGATCCAGCCCAATAGAAGCAAACCAGAGCCCACCTGGGGAGGCCCTGGGCAGAGTCCACGGGCACGGGTCGTGTCCAGCCAGCAGCCCAAGGCACATGAGGACGCAGAGTTGGGGAAGCAAGAGCCGGTTGCTGCGCACGGTATGTGGCGCGGCTCAGGGTCTGTGTTCAGTGGTGCTACCACCGCCTTACCCCAAGCTGGCCTCTGCCTGCCTGGTGCCTATGTTGGAATAGATACATACCCAGTGACATGAGTTTCATTGGCCATCAACAAGATCCAAGACAATCCAGAGGAGGGGGAGGGAGGGGGTGTCAGTGCCCAGGAGCCAACACCCACGCACCGTGAACCAGCACCCTACAGCCCCGCTCTCTCTGCCGAGTCCCGCCCACCGCAGCCCCCTCCAGGAGCAGAGCGGCGTGGGTCGTGCTCCCACCAGGAGCCCCTTGGACAAGCCTGCTCAGATAATTGTCCAATTATCTTCTAGTGCTTATCAATGATTTAAATGAGACAAACCAACAGCCTGACCCTTGAGATGTGGAACTGGGGGTTTGAGTTAATAATAGCCAATCTCTCGTCGAAGGCGACTTGCGGGGGCGTAAATGTTTAAGCAATTAAGACGCTGTGCAGAGAATGTGTGTCTCGGCGCTGGTACCTTCCAGTGCAGCATGCGCAGATAATTAGCAGCGTGGAGAAGGGTTTCGAAAAAGTGAAGCCACGTGAACAGTGATCGCTCAGACGGGGCGGAGCTGCTGGAGGTGCTTGAGAGCGTAGGTCAACAGACGCCGTGGAGATGCTGCTGAGCGCTGGGCTCGCCGAGTTGAGATGTGGGATTTCTGGAGCGAAGACTAGCTGATGTGACAACAAGCTTTGCAAGCCCCGCTTTTAGTGGGGAGCCAGAGATGGCACATTGGGCTAACAAGTCAGTCGCCACGCCGGCGCTCAGGCTGTGCTGTATTACATCATGATGGCAGTGTCTGGGAGCGCGTGGGGCTCTGGTTCAGTGGCTCCTTGTGCTGGACCTTCCTGCTCAGTCATGGGCACTCCCTGCCTTCCTCACCTCTGTGGGACAGAGGTTCGTTAGTGGTGTGATGTGGGCTGTGTGGCTCCAATGGGCAGACTTGGCTTTAGTGCTTCTTCCTTCCAGACGCTCTGACCACGTGGAGCTGTGGATCGAGCCTCCACTGCTGGCTGCACCCATGGGGTTGGAGCTAGGCAACAGAACCCTACGCTTGGCTGCTTAGCCCGTGTCCTGCAGAGAAGACTGGCCGCCCTGTGCTTAGACCGAGTGGCAGGGATAGCTCAGAGGAGGGCTTGGGAATGGTGGAACATATGTGTGGCCTACCCAGAGGCACATGTAAAATCTCACAGGACACAGGCAAATGCACACAGACAAGTGCAAATATATGGGTCACAGGTGTGAATATGCATGCACACATGATCACATGTGTAAACACATGTGCCCACAGGAACACCTCTGTGTACATGCAGGGGCGGCACACGTGTATGCACATGTGACATGACACTCGTGCACATGCACAGACTCCAGGCACACTTGGGTCAGCATATGGGGTTCTACGTGACTAGTGGGAGGGGCAGCATGCATGGAAAGCGCCAGAACAGCCGATAGGGACAGAACCCCACTCCCTGTCCATGCAGTTGGGGTCAGCGCAGCCGCTCATGAATTCAGCTCCGAGGTGTCAAGGCTGTTGAGAGCCAGCACCGCCTGAGCGCTGTGGGGACAGAAAGACCAAACCTGGCCCTGTGCAGTGCAGGGCTCCCCTCAGAGGGGATGGCAGGGCAGGAGCCACAGGCAGTGCCGCAAGTCCAGAGACAAGGGGGTGTGCTGGCAGCACTGGGCAGAGCTGCTTCCGTCTACTGCTGTCTCTGCTTCCGTCTCCTGCTGCTGTCTCTGCTGTCTGCCTCTCCCGTCTCTGCTGCTGTCTCTGCTTCCGTCTCTGCTGCTGTCTCTGCTCCTGTCTCTGCTGCTGTCTCTGCGCTATCTCTGCTTCCGTCTCTGCTGCTGCTCTCTGCTGCTGTCCTCTGCTGCTGTCTCTGCTGCTGTCTCTGCTCCCGCTCTCTGCTGTCTCTGTTCCCGTCTCTGCTGCTGTCTCTGCTGCTGTCTCTGCCCCGTCTCTGCTGCTGTCTCTGTTCCCCGTCTCTGCTGTCTCTGCTGCTGTCTCTGCCCGTCTCGCTGCTGTCTCTGTTCCCGTCTCTGCTGCTGTCTCTGCTGCTGTCTCTGCTGCTGTCTCTGTTCCCGTCTCTGCTGCTGTCTCTACTGCTGCTCTCTGCTGCTGTCTCTGTTCCCGCCTCTGCTCCCGCTCTGCTGCTGTCTCTGCTGCTGTCTCTGCTCCCGTCTCTGCTCCTGTGCTCTCTGCTGCTGTCTCTGTTCCGTCTCAGCTGCTGTCTCTCTGCTGCTGTCTCTATCCTCTCTACTACTGTCTCTCCGTCTGCTGCTGTCTCTGCTCCCGTCTCTGCTCCCTCCTCTGCTGCTGCCCTGCTCCCGTCTCTGCTGCTGTCTCTGCTGCTGTCTCTGCTACTGTCTCTGCTGCTGTCTCTGCTCCCGTCTCTGCTGCTGTCTCTGCTGCTGTCTCTCTGCTCCCGTCCTCTGGTCCTGTCTCTCCTCCCACTTGACTTCTGAGGGTACTTCTGTCCCCTTCCTTCTGCCCCTCAGCACCTCCTGGGCCATGCACATCACACAGAGTTTCTAGAGAGAACAAGGGGGCCTCTTGGTGGGGGCCCCAGCTCCATGCTTGGTTTGCCAAGTAGGTCTGTCAGCTCTTCCAACCTTGGAGACCTCCTCACCTGGACCACAGGAATTTGACCCAAAGACCTTCCAAGTGATGGATGTGGCACGGTGGCCGGGGGTGGCCTGGCCCAGTCTTGTAGTCCCCATACCACCGAGCAGTCCTGCCGACAAACCCGACAACACAAAAGCAAAATCAGAAACAGGCCCTGCAAATGCTGTGAGACAGAGGCTGACGCTGGGCCAGCAGCTGTGCCTGGGGAAAACGCTCAGTGGCTGCTGCTGTTTGATGCTGCTGGCCAGCCGCACCTGCTCCCGGGCCCTGCTCAGTCTCTGGGACTTCAAAGCTAGCTGCACCTCAGAGAACTTGCATAGGCACACCCTGCTGCCCCCTCTCCACCCTGTCCCCTCAGCCCAGCACCCTCTACCCTCCACCCTGCACCGTGCATCCTCCACCCTCAGCCCCTGCACCCTGCAGCCCCCACTGTCTACCCTGCTCCTGCGCCCGCACCCTCCACCCTCCTTGAAAGCCCGTGCCCCTGTTACCTCTGCTCCAGACCGCGTCACACGGTCGCCCGGCACCGTTGGAGTCTCCTATGGGAATTCTCCACCTGCCTGCAGGGTTTGGAGCCCTGAGCCTGGGGTGTGAGCACATTTTCAGGTCTCCAACACCCTTGTTGATTGGGGGGGTGTCTTTGGATCAAAATATTCCTACGCCAGTGGGAGCAGTAAAGGGTGCAGTGGGATCCGGCAGACCTCCATCTCCTGAGCTCTCGCTGTGCCCTGAGAAATACGCCTCCCCATCCCTCGTTCTTCTGTGGACTGTCCAGCACCGAGACTCAGTCTGGGAGTGGGGCTCACAGCTGCTTCCTGTACCCCAAACAGCAGGTGCATCTAAAAAATTTCTTGAAGCATCGTGATTTACAAAGTAAAAAAGGTTTTCATAGTACAGTTGTTAGAAAGATCCATACTTCAACTACCATTCCCACCATCAGTGTGTTCCCACCTATCCTTGATTCCCAAGCCCTCCCTCAGCTGGCACTAATTACATTGACCATTAAAGCACCTGCATGGAAATGTTACTGATAAATCCATTTTTCTCCCTCTGGTTAGTTATGGTGAATCTGGCCGAATTCTGTTCTTGAATTTACATTCTGAGTTTTAGAATGTGGTTGGTTTCCACCAGTTTGAAAGACGCCTCCCGGACAGGACAGAGTGGAGAAAAGGGACCCCAGTTCCATCTCCACATAAGCTCCGGTGACTTTGGCGAGACCTGCATACCTGGACTTGAAATCAGCTGCTGTCTTGGTGGACCTCTAATGAGCTGTGGACTCTGGACATTGAAAATGACTGCGATTATGGTGAGTGAGGTTCCTCTGGTTTCTTCAGAGGCCCTGTTGGGATGTGGCAGGCCAGGACCAGACCCGTCTTCCTTCCTGGACAGTTCATGGTCAACCAAGCATGGGAGAGCGGATGGCAGCTCTGCGCCCCTGTGTCTGTGTCTCTGCATCATGGCCAGAGGCAGTTTTGGGCGGTCCACCAGGCTCCCGGACGAGAAGCAGGTGCATTTTAGGGCAGTATAGGTGAGGTCTGTGCCGTGAGAATCCCAGGACTAAGGTCTCTGGGTGATCTTTAGCCCTTTTCACTCTGTTCTGGTGTACAAAGCTCTGGAAAACAGTGCTCACGGCAGAGAAAAGCCATCACACATGGCCGTCGGGAGCCCAGGCAAGCAGAGTTCTAGACCCTTCTCCCCACAATGCTGCCTGCAGTGTGAGGGTCCCTCACTGAAGACGGGCAGCAGTGTGTGAGCTTGTGGTGGTGAGTGAGGGTGGAGCCTGCACCCCTTCCTCACTTTCCAGTTCCCTGGACCAGCTTCTGGGACTTCCTGGCTGGTGGTCCACTCTCAGGGGGGTCTGACCCCACTCCTTGCGGCCTTCCTGCATGGCAGGAAGGTCATGCCCTGAGGGCTGGCCCTGTGCACCGGCGCACACCCTGTCTGCGCTGCCTTTGCTGTCAGGCCTCTCATACTCTGGCTTTCCTTTCTCAGGGCTCCGTGGCTCCTGCAGGCCCGCCTCCCACGTGCCTGTGCCAATCAGGAGGAAAGCTTTGCACCCCACCCTCTCTTGCCTGCAGCCCACCTGAGAAGGGGCAGTAGGGCTGGTCCTACAGATGAGGACAGACCTGTGTGTCGAGAGCCCTCGGCACCTTGTTTTGGGGGTGAGTCACCAGGAACAGCCCTGGACAGGCAGGGCCAGGCTTTAGCTCCTGAGTGGGCTCTTGGGCCAGACAGAGGCACCAAAGTCATGAGCTCCAGCGGGACCAAGCAGAGTGAGCCATCGCTCTGCGGGTGGCAGGTTCTTGGGGGACAGAAACATGGGGTGCCTCCAGGTTTGGGAGAACTCAAGCTCTGAAGGTGTTTGTTCCACCCCAGGCCACGTGGAGGCGCGAGCAGCTGTAGCTGCCCGCTGCACTGTTGGACTGTTGAAGTCTGGCTGGGGGGGCGGCGGTGCCCAGGGAGCGGCTGATGGGCAGCAGCTGTCCAAGAGAGCACCAAGGGGCCGGAGCACCTACACAAAGGACGGGGTCCCAGGCCTGGCCACTCATGCTGCCCTCTGGGTCCTCAGAGCTTCAGGCCCAGCCAGGGTGGTGTCTGCTCCACATCAGCTGAGGATCAGCATTTCCTCTGTGCGAGAATCACAGATCATAGAACTAAAGAGAGTGCTGGCCTGCACGTGGGTGAGTCCCTGCCTGCAGAAAAAGGGCATCTGTGGCATAGCATGTGTGGCACTATGAGCAGGATGGGCAGCGCGGGGGCAATGGAGCCAGTTTCCTGGTCAGGCCCTGTGACCTGTGCCTGCTCCCGCCCCTCAGCCTGTCAGTCTGCAGCCAGAGCTGGTGGCCACCTGCGCTTCCTGAGGGCACCAGCCCCTGTTCCGGTGGGCTCTGACAAGCCACTGTGGAAGGACTGATACGGAGCTCGTTCCCATCCCGGGACAGAGCTGAACAGGGAACAAGCGAAATTCAAAGTGAGCCATGGAGCAAGAGCAGACGGATGGAGGGGTGCGGGGTGTGTGCACACCTAGCTGGTCCCCCTTGGGGTGTGGCTTTGGATGGGGGCTCACCTGCCAAAAGGGGAGTGGCCCGGTGTGGTGTGTGCCAGGGGGTGAGTCACGTGCATGGAAGCAGCACCACAACAGGCACTGAAAAGCGTCAGGATGTTGCGTATGGGGTGGGGTGGGGTGGCGGGCACGAGACCTGGGCCAGAGGCACAGTGTGGCAGAGGGTCTTCCTGGGGAGAGCACACTTGGGCAGCGCTCGGGGCTGGCACAGGGACATTCACGTGTCCAAGCGAGAGCAGAGAGAGAGGCAGCTGTGGGCAGGCAGTGCGGGCTGGGCCGGCTATGGCAGGAGCTTCCCTGGGAGCATCAGGCTCTTTCCTTGGACCCGAGTCTGTGCCCCGACACCCACGGCCAGGTGCTGCTGCATCAGTGTAGCCTCCTGAGCTGCCGGGCCTCTGGCAGGGCCCAGATGTGCTGTGGCAGGGTGCGTCTGGGGCCACACAGCGCTGCCCAGGGCCACATGCAGAGGGGCCTCAGTGCCGTGTTGGTTGCTCCATCTTCTGCTAGGTGCTGCCTTCTCCTGTCCTCAGCAATTTACTGTAAGCACCACAGGCTGTCCACACAGGAGCCCTCTGAGTACAGGGGTCAGCGCACATATATGCACTCTAGTGTATAGGTGTGGGCCCTATTAGCAGGTATAGGCCCAGTGCACACCCTAATAGGTATGGGACCCAGTACACAGGTGTGTACTCTAATAGACAGGTGTGGCCCTAAGAGACAGATGTGAGCCCTGATAGACAGGGGTGGGCCCTAGACAGGTGTTAATCCACACTGCACAGGTGTGGGCCTAATAGACAGGTGTGGATCCATTGCAAGGTGTGGGCCCTAATAGGTGTGAGCCCTAATAGACAGGTGTGAGTCCTAACAGACAGGTGTGAACCCTAACAGACAGATTGGGGCCTAATAGACAGGTGTGGCCCCAGTGCACAGGTGTGGGCCTAATAGACAGGTGTGAGCCTAACAGACAGATTGGGCCCTACTAGACAGGTGTGAATCCGAATAGTAAGGTATGTGCCCTACTAGACAGGTGTGGGTCCAGTGCACAGGTGAGTCATTAGCCCTTTATTTTCTTTCTTAAAATCCATTTTCTTCAAATTAACATATAACTTAAAATATTTTTAAATTTTTAATTAAACCACCATTAAATGCAGTTATAAAGTTTTCTAAAGTTTCAGTCATAAAATTGTCCCAACACCCATTCCACCAGGGCATAGTAACCTGTTTTTCTTTTGTATTGAGTGAAATTATCTCCCATTAATTTGGGTGCCTTTCAGCTTAGCCTGTTTTCTTTAGCTGTGCAGAGCCTTTTAATTTGATATAGTGCTATTTGTTTAGTTTTGATTCTGTTCTCTTTGTCTGTAGAATCATATTTGAAAAACACCTTTGGGTGGTTCTTCCCAATTTCCCCCACTCAGCTTGTTTCTTTCCTGTAGATAGACTTTTGAGTTTAAATATTTAATTTTCCTTTTGGATTTCTACCCAGCACCGACTTAATACAAACTTCTCAGACAGTTTGTAAAGTTACTCCCCCATCCCAACCCTCCATCAAATCCCCATCACCACCATCATCACTGTCACCTCCACTTCACCATCACCTCCACCGCCAGCACCACTATCACCACCATCATCGTCATTAACACCACTACCATATCACCACCGCCATTGCCCCATCACCTCCACCACTACCACCCCACCACCATCAGCGTCGTCATCACCACCGTCACCTAGACAGTGCCATCATCACACTCTGACCACCATCACTATACCACCACCATCACCATCATTCCACCACCATCACCACCACACACCACCATCACCATTACTACACCATCCTCACCACCATCACCACCACCATCATTACCACCACCATCATCACCACCACCATCATCACCACATCAGTATCACTACCATCACCATCACCACCACCACCATCATCACCACATCAGTATCACCACCATCATCACCACATCAGTATCACCACCATCACCATCACCATCATCACCACCATCACCATCACCATCATCACCACCATCACCATCATCATCACCACCAGCATCAGCATCACCACCACCACTATCACCTGGTCACTATCATCACCTTGATCGCCACCATCACCATGCCCGTCACAGCCATCAGTCCCCACTGTCACCATCAGCACTAAGCACCATGAAAGGTCACAAGCAGAAAATCAAGAGGACACGTGGGCTATAGGTAATGGTGACTTGGGTGCGTGGGCAGGATGTGGAGAGGTGAGGTGAGGGCTAGACGCGGTCTGCTCTCGGTCGGGAACAGGCAGCACCATGTCAGAGCTTTGCTTTCCTAGGGACTGTCAAGATGTGAGCGTCTATGGGAGGACCCAGATCAGCCTTCTCCGGAGTGCGGTGCCAGCCCAAATACCGACCTGCCCCAGCACTTGGGAGGAGCCGGCGCGAGCCAGCGCCGCCGCCATGCACCAACCCCGCGGCTGCCTCCCCAGTCGCCCGTGAGCCCCGGCCTTATCCTCCGGCTCTGTGTGACAGTTTACAATGTGTTGCCGCAATTGAGAATCTCGTCTCGATAATCCCGTCTATCTGCACTGCTGCTTCCCTTTAAATATCTGATGATGTCTGTCTTGTCTTCTCTGAGTCCCTGATTAGCCCAGCCGCGCACTCAGCGTCCTTAATCTCGCTCCCTAAATCAGCCCTGGAAACCGGCCCCTGCAGATTGTCGGCTTCTCTGCTCTTCTCTGAAGCGCTTCCAAACTGTCGATCTCGCCTGCACTGTGCTGCCCTGACCCAGCCCGGCGAGCGCCGTGCTGCCTTGGGGCACAAGCTCATCAGAGCATCCTTGGCTGGCCTCTGAGGCTGTCCCTCTGCGCCCGCCCATGTCGGAGCCTCTGCTTTGTTTTTTCCTGCCGCGGTGCTTCTGATTCCCTTCCTGACACGGAAAGGGTGAAACCCAGGCAGGATGGAAGCATTCAGGGGCCTCAGCTCCCCCTTCCACCCTCTGAGGGCATGTCCTGTGTTTCCCTGGCATTCTGAGGCACAGCCTGAGTGGGATGGGTCATGGTTGAGGTGTGGAGGCCCAACTTGGTGTGTGGCTTCAGCACATGCATGCGCGCACACACACACACACACACACACGTCTCTTGAGCTCACCCTGCATCTTGGAGCCTTCAGTGGCCCGTCAGACACACAGCTCCAGGGAGGCGTCTGACTCTTCAGCATCCGCCCACCGTCCGCTCTGGGGCTGAGGTGAAGGGGTTGCCTCGCATAGCTGTGGCTGATGAGGCTGTGATGAGGCTGTGATGTGGCTGATGAGGCATGCTCAGGTGTCGGAAGAGCTGTCATGACTGACCGTTGGTGCCCATTGTTCTCGTGTGTGACTAGTTCCAAAATAGCGGAGCGTGGAGAGCCCGGGTGCGGGCGGGCGCACTCCTGGGAGACACATGGTTCGGGAAAGAGGCCATGGAAGAACGGGCAGGGCAGGTGAAATCAGTCCTGAGGCCGGAGGTGGGTGGCTGAGGCCTGGGCACAGGGCCGTGGTCACATGTGGTGGCACTGTCCAGGGCTGGTGCTGCTCCGGCTCTGCTTGCCCAGTTGGCAGTGGAGCCCGACTTGGCACTCTCATTGCCTTCCAAACCCCCTCACTGGAGTCGGGGAGGAGCCCTGCCCTGGGGGCTGGAGTGATAGTATGCGGGGGGCATTGCCTTGCATGTGGCTCACATGGGTTAGACCCCGGCACCCCAGATGTCCTCCAAGCACCACCAGGAGTACTTCCTGAGTGAGCATCACCGGATACGACCCCAAAGCAAGCAAACAAACAAACAAACGAAGAGCCCCGCCCCAGGGCCTTGTGCTGCCCTGGCTGGGGTGGCAGGAGGTGGGGTCTGGACCTGGGGGTGCAGCAGGCTGCCTCTCCCTGCATTGTTCTGACTCCTCCCGGCGTTGTCATAGTGACACTGGTGTGTGGGGTGGCTCTGAGAAAGAAATTGCTCCCAGAAGCTATTTCCATGCCAGGGACTAGGACATGCTATGGATGCCCTGGCTTGTGTGTGGCCACTGGAGGCCTCAGGGCTGCTGAAGGGAGGCCCCGTCCCTATTGTCACAGTTCACCAGATTTCAGGTGACCAGGCCAGCAGGACTGGGGCTGAAGCCCAGGGATTTGGGGGACAGAACCTTGCTTGAATCCTGGCCGGCCCCTTCTCCACTGCCTGCCTTGGCCATGCCAAGTGCATCCTTGGGACGAATCACTCAGAGCACATGTGAGCTACGTGGGGCTTGTGTCCTGAGGACCTCTACCACCTGCACTGATCACATGCCACCATCTGCTCTCCACCTGCCCCCACACTCCACCTGGGGAGTGAGAGAGAGAGGGAGGGGGGGGCAGAGAGAGGGAGACTTGGAGGAGGGAGAGAGAAAGAGAGAAACAAAAGAGGGAGAGAAAAAGAGAGGAGAGAGAACAGAGGGAGAGAACAGAGGGGGAGAGAGAGAGAACAGAGAGAGAAACAGAGAGGGAGAGAGAGAGGGAGAGGGAGAACAGAGAGGAGAGAGAGAACAGAGAGGGGGAGAGAACAGAGAGGGAGGAGAGAGAACAGAGAGGGAGAGAAAACAGAGAGGAAGAGAGAGAGCAGAGAGAGAACAGAGAGGGAGAGAGAGAGACAGAGAGAGAACAGAGAGGGGAGAGGGGGAGAGAGAGAACAGAGAGGGAGAGAGAAGAGAGAGGGAGAGAGAACAGAGAGGGAGAGAACAGAGGGAGGGAGAGAGAGAAACAGTGAGGGGAGGAAAACAGGAGAGAACAGAGAGGGAGAGAGGGAGAGAGGGAGAGAGAACAGAGAGAGAACAGAGAGAGAGAGCAGAGAGGAGAGAGAGGACAGAGAGGGAGAGAGAGAGCAGAGAGGAGAGAGAGACAGAGAGAGAACAGAGGGAGAGAGAGAGAACAGAGAGGGAGAGAGAGACAGAGAGGGAGGGAGAGAGAGAACAGAGAGGGAGAGAACAGAGAGGAGAGAGAACAGAGGGAGAGAAAACAGGGAGAGAACAGAGAGAGAGAACAGAGAAGGAGAGAGAACAGAGAGGGAGAGAGAACAGAGAGGGAGAGAGAACAGAGACCGAGAGAGGGACAGAGATTCAACAGACCTCTTAGAAATGAGATCACCTTTTCACGTCTGTGATTCAATGACTGCTTTTGTTTAAAGCAGTGTAAATACAAGTAATTACTGTTATTCTTAATATCCTAATGCCAAATTACAAGTCGAGAGTCCCGGAGAGAGCAGTGGGCACTGCCCTGTCTGAGCCATAGATCCTGGCCAGAAGCTCTGCTGGCACCGCTGAGACCTGGCCAGGGAGCCGAGAGGCAAGGCAGCAGTTTCTGCGCTTAACATCTGTTTGCTGGGTGTCGGAAAAATAAAAGCAATTTGTAGATACCTGCGTGGCTCTAACTGCAGAGCCGCTTGGCCATGCGAGCACCTGGCCCAAGCAGGCAGGCTGTGGGAGGCGGGTGCTGGCAGCACTGGCCAATGGGCTCGCTGGTGCCGTGGCGATCCGACCAATGGGCTGGTGGGTGCTGGCGCGCCCGACCAATGGGCTCGTGACCGCTTCCCCTGGAGAGGCTGGGCGGGAAATTAATCTCAGGTGTGCCAGGTGGAGTTTGGTGAATGGCTTTTGATCTAAATTGAGACGCTTTGGGGATTTAACTTCTTAGACAGAAAGGGCGTAAGTAAATAACCGAGAGTTTGAGGTTGGGACTTGCCAGCACCTCTGAAATGTCTTCACGCCCTGGAGGCTGGCGGGAACTGAGGGCTGACCTGCAGGTCCCGTCGACCCCTGCCGTGGCTCCCCGGGGTGCTGAGCTGGACCCTCCCGATGCTTGTCCACTGCGTGGCTCAGCCGGCAGAGGGCAGGGATGTGCCCGCACCTGGTGGAGGTCCGAGGGCGGCCAGCAGGGCCAGCGCTGTGGCCTCTCTGGACACTGCGGGGACTTGAGTGCATCCCTAGCACTGGAGGCCGGGGACTCCAAACCCTGCGGGATCTGGTCTCAGGACCTGGCCCCAGAGGTGGGCCGTCCCCACCTGTCCGTCCCTCTTCTTCCTGCAGGTGGCACCACATGTCTGACTCTCTTGGACACTCTGCCCGGGCAGCGGGCCTCTGGGTTTTAGCTACAGTTGACAGGAGCTATTTGGGGGTGGGGGTGGGGACAGGTGGGGAGGAGCCGCCAGCTCCTGCCCAGGCTCATGGGGCACTGCTCCTGAGAGCCAGTGGGCAGTGAAGCCCTCTCAGCACTGGGGAACCCTGTGCCACAGGGTGGGCACGACCCTGAGTCCCAGCACCCCAGACCTTAGTAAGAGACCCGGCCTGGACACCTGTTCCCTGGGCACCCCAGTCCTCCCCTCATCCCATCCCCCCCCACCCACACACCCACTCGCCCACACAGACACCCCTGCTCCCCACTTCGCACCCTATTACTCCCCTCCACCCACACGCTCCCCACAAGCCCGCCTCTGACTCTGGCGACCTAGGCTCTCCGAGGGGACCAGGAGCAGGGACTGCCCGCCCACCCCAGCCCAGTGCAGACCCGCTCTCAGGCACGAGCCCTTGACATTCTTGGCCACTAGGGGATACTGGGGTCCAGCATGGAGGGGGACAGGTATCTCCATGTGCCCTCGCTGGAGCCCCCAGGAGACCACCAGCCCTTTTCTGGTGCTTCAGCACGTGTGAGAAGCTGCATGGGACCCAGAAATGGGGAGGCAGCGGAGGGTGCAGGATGTGGGTGCGGTAGAGGTGGGCATCTGGGGCAGATTTGGTGAGCCCGAGTGTGAGGGGACGGAGTGGCGCAACAGGAGGACGAGGAGAGGCAGGATCAGGGTATGGGCCTGGGGGCCTGTGGGCAGGTGTACGGGTGCCTGGCGTGAGACCCAGCTGGAAGCACACAGGAGGCTTGGCACCAAATTTACAAGGACCCCTGCAGGACCCAGGGAGGTTCTGGCATCCAGGTTCCTGGCCCCATGGGCTCTTCTGCTTTCTGTCCTGTGGGCTGCAGTGGGCAGAGCCACAGCTGGTCGGAGCCCCATTGTTCACCATGAATGGGAGCGTTTGAGGGACCCCGAATGTTCCCCTCCCAGGCTGCCATGAATGGGGTGTTTGAGGACCCCAAAGCATTCCCTCCAGGCTGCCATGAATGGGGGTGTTTGAGGGGGACCCCGAATGTTCCCTCAGGCTGCCCGTGAATGGGGTGTTTGAGGGGACCCGAATGTTCCTCCAGGCTGCCCGTGAATGGGGTGTTTGAGGGACCCGAATGTTCCTCCAGGCTGCCCATGAATGGGGTGTTTGAGGGACCCGAATGTTCCCTCCAGGCTGCCCATGAATGGGGGTGTTTGAGGGGACCCCAAACGTTCCCTGCCAGGCTGACCTTTCAGTGATGCTGCTTCCCACTCCTACGCCGGGCCCGGGACACCCGGGCACTGCACCTCAGGGTCCTGCGGTGGACTGGGGTGGACTGTCCTGCCCTTCCCTAAGGGTACCTGGTCTAAGGGCCCTGCAATCTCAGTTTTGGGGCCCTTTCCTGTCTCCCTCATTCTCCCTAAGTGTCGCACTGGCTCTGCGCAGTCAGTGGTGCTACAGGCTGGGCATGAGGCTGGAGTAAGTGTCTACCTGGTTGTACGAAACAGTGAGTGTCTGGAGCCACAGGTGCCAGGTGCTGTGGGGACCATGCGTATCTACCCACGTGGTGCTGTGGGGACCGTGCAGGTCTACTCACGTAGGTGCTGAGAGCTGTGGGACTCTATGTGTTTGACCCATGGGTGCTGGGGCTGTGGGGCCGTGTGTGACCTCAGTGCTGGGTGCTGTGGGGCCGTAGTGTGACCACGGGTGCGCTGGGTGCTGTAGGCTGCGTGGGTGACCCACGGTGCTGGGTGCTGTGGGGCGTGTGACCCACGGTGCTGGGTGTTATGGGGCCGTGTGTGACTCATGGGTGCTGGGTGTTGTGTGGGCCGGTGACCCATGGGGTGCTGGGTGCTATAGGGCCGTGGGTGACCCATGGGTGCTGGGTGCTGTGGCTGTGTGTGACCCACGGGTGCTGGGTGCTGTGGGGCCGTGTGTGACCTATGGGTGCTGGTGCTGGGGCCGGTGTGACCCACGGGTGCTGAGTGCTGGGGGTGGCCATATGTATCTCACCTACGAGGGTGCTGGAGTGGGCTGTGCATCTTGGTGGCAGCCACATGTGTCCCAAGACCTCGGGATCCTTGTGCAGCTCGGGGTGTTTGTTTGCCTTTTCCAGACCCTAATAGTGTCTCTGGGCTTTTAGGAATTTGCCAAGAGGACTTTTAAAGTGAAGATTCTTTGGCCTTTCTGCCTCGGCTCTGCTCGCACAGCTTCTGCGTGAATGTCTTCATTGTTCTGTGTGATTGGTTGGACGAGGCTGACCCATCACTCTTTATTGTCCTCCTGTGTTAAAAACGCAGTGAGCCTGGTCTGCAGGACAGCAGGGAAGGCTCTGGCCTTGCACACGACCAACCCGGGTTTAAACCTTGGCACCCCATAGAGTCCTCTGATCCGGCCAGGAGTGATCTCTGAGCAAAGAGCCATGAGTAAGCCCTGAGCACCGGGGTATGTCCACACATCCTCCTATTAAGTGAATAAGTAAAAAATGTGCTTTGGTGATTTTGAATGCAGGAGGAAGCTGATGTGCGTGGGGGCCAGTGGGAACCCACCGGTGCTTGGGATCTAGCAGGCACTTCTGGAAGCCCCATGGATGGGACACACAGAAGAACCTATGGCACCTCCTTCACATGTGCCTGGGCCTGGGGCTCATAGTTCTGGGCACCCAGAGCTCAGGGACCCAGGCTCTTCCCACTGACTTTAGGCCACAGTTCAATGCTGGGCTCTGGCCACCTGGGGGTGCTCAGAGACCTCCTTGCTGTGCTGATCACACAGGATCACATGATGCTGGGGCTGACCTGGACTCAGCAGTGTCCAGGGTCTATCTATCTCTCTAGCCCCACTTCCGGTGCTCCCCTGAGGACAGGACCAGCCACGGCATTGTGCGTAAGCAGGAGGGGCCCAACATGTTGGAAAACGGGAAACCCAACAATGAGATGGAAGAAAGAATGGGAGCATGGGGCTGGCCTGGTGGCTCTCCGCCTGCTCCTGCTCCCTCCTGCTTTCCTCCTCCTCCTGCTCTTCTCCTCCTCCAGCTCTACTCCTTTCCTCCTCCAGCTCCTCCTTTCTTCCTTTTCTTCCCTCCTCCAGCTCCTCCTTTCCCTCCTCCTCCAGCCTCCCCTTTTCCTCCTCCTCCAGCTCCTCTTTTCCTCCCTCCTCCTGTTCCTCCTGCTTCCTCCTCTCCCTCCTCTTCTTGCTCCTCCCTCTTCCTCCTGCTCCTCCTCTTGCTCTTCCCTTTTTCTCTCTGCTACTCTTTCCTCCTCTTTCCATCTTCTTCCTCCTCTTACACTTTCTCCTTTTTTCTCCCTCTGCATCTGCCTCTGTTCCTTTTTTTCCTCCTCCTTATCCCTCCAATTTTCTTTCAGTAATAAACTATTTAGTTGTTTGTGAAACAAAAGGGAGAAGGAGGAGAAGGGGTTACAAGTGATCAGAGCTAAATTACAGTGACATGACAGGCTTACAAGTGCCAGGACAGGGCTACGGGTTACAGGATAGGTTTAGACAGGACAGGGTTACAGGTGACAGGACAGGGTTACAGGTGACAGGACAGGGTGATAGCTGACAGGACAGGGTTACAGGTGACAGGACAGGGGTTGCAGGTGACAGGACAGGGTTATAGCTGACAGGACAGGGATACAGGTGACAGGGCAGGGATACAGGTGACAGGGCAGGGTTACAGGTGACAGGACAGTGCTGTGGGTGACAGGACAGGGTTACAGGTGACAGGACAGGGTTATAGGTGATAGGAGACAGGACAGGGTTACAGGTGACAGGGGCAGGGTTACAGGTGACAGGACAGGGTTACAGGTGACAGGACAGTGCTGTGGGTGACAGGACAGGGTTGTAGCTGACAGGACAGGAGTTACAGGTGACAGGGCAGGGTTATAGTTGACAGGACAGGGTTACAGGTGACAGGACAGTGCTGTGGGTGACAGGACAGGGTTATAGCTGACAGGACAGGGTTACAGGTGACAGGACAGGGTTATAGCTGACAGGACAGGGTTATAGGTGACAGGGCAGGGCTATGGTGACAGAATAGGTTTAGACAGGACAGGGCTGTGGACATCTGGACAGGGTTACAGGTGACAAAGAGGGTTACAGGTGACAGGACAGGGTTGTAGGTGACAGGACAGGGTTATAGCTGATATGACAGGGTTACAGGTGACAGGACAGAGTTACAGGTGACAGGACAGGGTTATAGCTGACAGGACAGGATTATAGGTGACAGGGCAGGGCTGCAGGTGACAGGACAGGGTTACAGGTGACAGGACAGGGATACAGTGACAGGACAGGGTTACAGGTGACAGGACAGGGTTACAGGTGACAGGACAGGGTTACAGGTGACAGGGCAGGGTTGCAGGTGACAGGACAGGGTTACAGGTGACAGGACAGGGATACAGGTGACAGGACAGGGTTACAGGTGACAGGACAGTGCTGTGGGTGACAGGACAGGGTTATAGCTGACAGGACAGGGTTACAGGTGACAGGGCAGGGTTATAGTTGACAGGACAGGGTTACAGGTGACAGGACAGTGCTGTAGGTGACAGGACAGGGTTATAGCTGACAGGACAGGGTTACAGGTGACAGGACAGGGTTATAGTTGACAGGACAGGGTTACAGGTGACAGGGCAGGGCTATGGGTGACAGAATAGGGTTTGAGACAGGACAGGGCTGTGGACATCTGGACAGGGTTACAGTGACAAAGAGGGTTACAGGTGACAGGACAGGGTTGCAGGTGACAGGACAGGGTTATAGCTGACAGGACAGGGTTACAGGTGACAGGACAGAGTTACAGGTGACAGGACAGGGTTATAGCTGACAGGACAGGGTTATAGGTGACAGGCAGGGTTGCAGGTGACAGGACAGGGTTACAGGTGACAGGACAGGGTTACAGGTGACAGGACAGGGTTACAGGTGACAGGACAGGGTTACAGGTGACAGGACAGGGTTACAGGTGACAGGGCAGGGTTGCAGGTGACAGGACAGGGTTACAGGTGACAGGACAGGGATACAGGTGACAGGACAGGGTTACAGGTGACAGGACAGTGCTGTGGGTGACAGGACAGGGTTACAGGTGACAGGACAGGGTTGCAGGTGACAGGACAGGGTTACAGGTGACAGGACAGGGTTACAGGTGACAGGACAGGGTTACAGGTGACAGGACAGGGTTGCAGGTGACAGGACAGGGTTATAGCTGACAGGACAGGGATACAGGTGACAGGGCAGGGATACAGGTGACAGGGCAGGGATACAGGTGACAGGGCAGGGTTACAGGTGATAGGACAGGGTTATAGCTGACAGGACAGGGTTACAGGTGACAGGACAGGGTTATAGTTGACAGGACAGGGTTACAGGTGACAGGGACAGGGTTACAGGTGACAGGACAGGGTTATAGCTGACAGGACAGGGTTACAGGTGACAGGACAGGGTTATAGTTGACAGGACAGGGTTACAGGTGACAGGGCAGGGTTACAGGTGACAGGACAGTGCTGTGGGTGACAGGACAGGGTTATAGCTGACAGGACAGGGTTACAGGTGACGGGACAGGGTTATAGTTGACAGGACAGGGTTACAGGTGACAGGGCAGGGCTATGGGTGACAGAATAGGTTTAGACAGGACAGGGCTGTGGACATCTGGACAGGGTTACAGGTGACAGAAGAGGGTTACAGGTGACAGGACAGGGTTGCAGGTGACAGGACAGGGTTATAGCTGACAGGACAGGGTTACAGGTGACAGGACAGAGTTACAGGTGACAGGACAGGGTTACAGGTGACAGGACAGGGTTATAGCTGACAGGACAGGGATACAGGTGACAGGGCAGGGTTACAGGTGACAGGACAGGGATACAGGTGGCAGGGCAGGGATACAGGTGACAGGAAAGGATACAGGTGGACAGGGCAGGGTTACAGGTTACAGGCAGGATATAGGTGACAGGACAGGAATACAGGTGACAGGACAGGGTTACAGGTGGCAGGGCAGGATACAGGTGACAGGGCATTGTTGGAGGACAGGTTTAGCTATTCTGGGAGTTTTGTTGTTTTGCTCACTCCCAGCTTAATCTTATTTAGCCAAGGTTCATTCTAATGAGATCTCTCCTCTATGTAAACACTGCTAGAGGGTGTGGCAGTTACAGAAGTCACCTTGATTGAATAACTACTGGCTTATACATCTACTAAGACTTCTATGTTTTCTAGATTGGGCACAGCTCCTCTTTATACCCACTGCACCCTGTGGGACAGTTAGAATTTACCAGGAGACTACCACCCTGGCTACGCTGAGACTAAAGGAAGACTATAGGAAGGATCATACTAGTTTGCTCTAAGCAGGCGAAGTATGACCCTTTCAGTACATGAGAACAAGATACTCAGAATCACCCTGGTGCAGATAATAATAAGGACCTTGTGGGTACCATCTAGATTACATGAAGCTCATGAAGTTAAGATGTATTACTTTATACCAGCCCCTCTCTCCAGTGTTTTACATGAGAGATAATCTCGGATTAGTCCTTGGTGTAACCCCTTTGTTTATACCTGCAATAGGGGGCACTACACCTCTGTTTAGGTTCTTTGTTGGCATGACAACCCTCCTGATTGGATTACTTTGGTGTATATAAGGGGCTGACTTGAGACCCCTTCACCCTTTTGCCTTTTGGTTCCTCAGCCTTCAGCTTTTGGCTCCTGCGGCTTTTGGCTTTTTGGCTTTGGCCTTTTGCTCTTTGGCCTTTGCTCCTTCTGTAGGACTCAGCTCGGGTGACATCCCTCTCTTTTGGTGGGAGACTTTGGTGGGAGCTCTTTTGTGTGGTCCTAAGTTCGGACCAGAGCTAGAGTTTGTTCATTATATTGATTGCTGTGGAAGAGCTTTTGTACTATTAAAAGCCATTTTTGGAACTGCACCAGACTCGTGAGTTTTCATCTTTCTCCCAGCGCCCCCGGAGGTAGAAGAGAACCTCTGTCCTGACACTGTCGGGGACCCCGCGACGTTCCCGACAGGGCAGGGATACAGGTGACATGAAAAGGGTGCTACAGGTGGCAGGGCAGGGATACAGGTGACAGGGCAGGGATACAGGTGACAGGACAGGGTACAGGTGGAGCAGGGACAGGGATACAGGTGACAGGGACAGGGGTACAGGTGACAGGGACAGGGTACAGGTGGCAGGGCAGGGATACAGGTGACAGGACAGGGATACAGGTGACAGGACAGGGATACAGGTGACAGGACAGGGTTACAGGTGACAGGACAGGGTTACAGGTGGCAGGACAGGGGTACAGGTGACAGGACAGGAATACAGGTGACAGGGCAGGATACAGGTGGCAGGACAGGGGTACAGGTGACAGGACAGCGATACAGGTGACAGGGCAGGGATACAGGTGACAGGACAGGGGTACAGGTGACAGGACAGGGATACAGGTGACAGGACAGGGGTACAGGTGACAGGACAGGGGTACAGGTGGCAGGGCAGGGATACAGGTGACAGGACAGGGATACAGGTGACAGGACAGGGATACAGGTGACAGGGCAGGGATACAGGTGACAGGACAGGGTTACAGGTGACAGGACAGGGTTACAGGTGGCAGGACAGGGGTACAGGTGACAGGACAGGAATACAGGTGACAGGGCAGGATACAGGTGGCAGGACAGGGGTACAGGTGACAGGACAGCGATACAGGTGACAGGGCAGGGATACAGGTGACAGGACAGGGGTACAGGTGACAGGACAGGGATACAGGTGACAGGACAGGGGTACAGGTGACAGGACAGGGGTACAGGTGGCAGGGCAGGGATACAGGTGACAGGACAGGGATACAGGTGACAGGACAGGGATACAGGTGACAGGACAGGGTTACAGGTGACAGGACAGGGTTACAGGTGGCAGGACAGGGGTACAGGTGACAGGACAGGAATACAGGTGACAGGGCAGGATACAGGTGGCAGGACAGGGGTACAGGTGACAGGAAAGCGATACAGGTGACAGGACAGGGGTACAGGTGACAGGACAGGGGTACAGGTGGCAGGGCAGGGATACAGGTGACAGGACAGGGATACAGGTGACAGGGCAGGGATACAGGTGACAGGACAGGGGTACAGGTGACAGGACAGGGTTACAGGTGACAGGACAGGGATACAGGTGACAGGACAGGGGTACAGGTGACAGGACAGGGTACAGGTGACAGGGGCAGGATACAGGTGGCAGGACAGGGGTACAGGTGACAGGACAGCGATACAGGTGACAGGATAGAGTTACAGGTGACAGGACAGGAATACAGGTGACAGGGCAGGTATACAGGTGACAGGCAGGGATACAGGTGACAGGCAGGGATACAGGTGACTGGGCAGGGATACAGGTGACCGGGCAGGGATACAGGTGACAGGACAGGGATACAGGTGACAGGATAGGGTTCCAGGTGACAGGATAGGGTTACAGGTGACAGAGCAGGGATACAGGTGACAGGACGGGCTTGTGGATGCTGGTGTCATGTTTTTTCAGCACCTTGAGCTACACCCCAACCGCGCTGAGCTGTTTTCAGGGTGACTCTTCCTGCACCTCCTGCAAGGCTGTGCGTCTCCGCCCTCACTCCCGTCTCCAACCATCCGCAATGGGAAGCGCCCTTCATGCATGTAGATGTGCAGTACTGGTATGTTTATGTCCCTGATGCGTCCCATCAGGCCGGAATGGATGTGTGCTGTGGACGTGGTGCCTGTTGTGTTAGGTGGCCTCCCTTGGGGCACTGGCTATCCTTACCTCTGCTGTCCTGGTCTGTTGGCCTGAGCTCTGACACTTGCCCCTGACTGTGGTCCCTCCGAGACCCACACGGATCGCCAGCCCTGGGTGTCAGGTGTGCGTGTACACAGGCAGGGTGCCCTCATCTACTGCTCAAGTCCTTGACTGCTGGCCCCTGGCCTCCTGACGTGCATCCCTGTGCACTTGTGGTGCCTATGTGTGTGTGTGTGTGTTGTGACAGGAACATATACGTGTGATCTGTCTGCTCATGCACATCTGTGTAGATGTGCTTTCGGCTGGCGTGATTCTCGCGCACACTTTCTAGTGCCCGCATCCAGCCCATCCCCTTGCTGCTGTGCGTGAGTAAAGCGGCTGGTTCGCCTCCCTGCACACAGCACAGCGGTTCTGCCCCTCCTCTTCCCTCAGTCTGTCAGCACCTCACACTGTCTTCACTGCCCAGGGGACATCAGATGACCCCAATGACCTTGCCAGTGATCTGTGCCCTCAGCTCACCCTTGGCCAGCCACCGGGCTCCCGACTGCACCCCAAGTCTCAGTGCCTGAGGCTGATCCCCCAGCACTAGCTGGAGCCATCCTGCCCTTTTCCCACCCCCAAATTCGACACTTGAGCTCAGCCACCTATAGCACCTGTGAACAGGTGAGCACCCTAGGGCTCCCTGTGGTATCCCTACAGGTTCTTTTAAAAAAGTTGTCCTCCTCCTATGCTTTATTTAAGCACTGTGCGCTACAAAGCTGTTCCTGCCGTTTGTTACAGGCAGGCAACATTCCAGCCGCAATCCCACCACACTGCCACCTCCCCCACCGTGTCTCCGCCCTGAGCTGCCCCTAGCAGGCCCGCAGTAATTTATTTCATACACTTGTCACCAATAAACTGCTAACGAACTGATCAAAAACATTTCCCTTGGAAGAAATTAGTGTAGATGGTTGTGTTTCGCCAAGGGAGACATTGAGTTCTTGCGTGAGGGTTCCCAAGGCGTGGCCGGTCAGCCTATCCGTGTTAATGATGATGTTAGGTGAGATTAGTTGGCCTCTACGTCACTGCCCATCCAGTTTGGTGCGCTCCTCCTGGGTTATCCATGTTGTAGAGTTTGGGGAGGTTTGCAGCCGTGTGCTCCAGGAAATCCAGAATATTTAATTGTGCGGTACAGCTGCAGTTAAATTTTTTTTATCTTTTTTTTTTTTTTTTTTTTGGGTCACACTCGGCGATGCTCAGGGGTTTCTCCTGGCTCTACACTCAGGAATTACTCCCTGGCGGTGCTCGGGGACCATATGGGATGCCGGGATCAAACCTGGGCTGGCATGGGTCGGCTGCGTGCAAGGCAAACGCCCTACCCGCTGGGCTATCGCCCGCCCCCATGCAGTTACATTTTAACTGGGCAATGGCTTTGGGGTGTGGGCGTGACCTCCAGGGCTTCCAGAAGTCTGGCCCCGCCCATGCACACCTGTGAGGGAGGAAGGCAGGTCAACCCCAGAATGGTTGTGCCGGAGGCCGGTGCCAGGGGTCTTGTCTGGCTGACCTGTGGCCCAGGGCATAGCACCAGAATGGGAAAGCAGTACCCGCTTCTAGCAGACTGAAGGGCTTGTCTGCTCCCTCCCCAGCCTCCCCTCTCCCCTACCCCGTTCCATCCCCTTGCTGCGGACCCAGGCTGTCTTTGGAGTTATTTCCAGATCTGATGATAAACAAGCCGCCTAGGAGGAGGGTTCCTGAGACCCTGAGTTCATTCTGAGGGTGCTGCCCTCCCAGGACCCCCCTTCTCAGCACCCTGTCTAGCCTCCCGAAGACCTCTGCCCTGCACGCGCTGTCTGTGGTCTGGAGCCTGCCTCTGTCTGTCCCTCCTTCCTTCTCACTCTGCAGAGCCCTGAGGGGGAAGGGGCCCTTTCCCTGCTGGAATGTGAGCCAGTGACTGTCAGGGAAAGTCTGTCACTCACAGGTAGTCTTGTCCCCACAGTGTCTGTCCCAAGCCACGAGTCCTGGTCGCCTGCTGGTCCTGGTGCCCCTGTTTCTGGGTCGACAGATCACTCCCTCCCTGCTCCTGCCCCTGCCCATGGCTCCTCACGGGTGGCTGTTCCTGTCCCTCTTTGATTATTCTCTGCTGCCAGAGGTGGGGGCAGAGGGCCACCATGTCAGGGCATCTACCCGGCGGCCACTGCCCATCTTTGCAGTCGAAAGGAAGAACTGTGAACATTGCGGGCAGCCGCAGAAATGGATGGGTGCGCGTATGTGAGCTGGCATGGTGCCCACGATGACATCACCTGCTGCTGGGTCAGCAGAGAGAAAAGCAGCATCCTGGGTATGGGGTGAGCCTCGGTGGATCATCACAGGGCGTGGCTGGTGGTCACAGGGCCTGGCTGGTCACATAGAACGTGGATAGTTACCTCATGACATGGGTATTGATGCCAGGAAATGGATACTGATCAAGGGAATGGATATTGATCCTGGTATGGATATTGATTGTAAATAGATATTGATAGGACATGGATATTGATAATGGGGTATGGATATTGGTCTGGGGTATGGATATTGATCACAGGGCATGGATATTGATAATGGGGGCATAGATATTAATCTCAGGTATAGATATTGATCACAGGGCATGGATATTGATAGTGGGCCTTGGATATTGATCCTGGATATGGATTTGATACAGAGCATGGATATTGATAATGGGGCATGGATATTGTTAATGGGGCATGGATATTGATCCTGGGCATGGATATTGATCACAGGGCATGGATATTGATAATGGGGCATGGATATTGATAATGGGGTATGGATATTGATCCTGGGCATGGATATTGATCACAGGGCATGGATATTGATCCTGGGCATAGATATTGATCATAGGGCATGGATATTGATAATGGGACATGGATATTGATCCCGGGTATGGATATTAATCAGAGGGCATGGATATCAATTCCGGTTATGGATACTGATCACAGAACATACATAGTGGATGTTTACCCAGTGACGAATATTGGCTGTGCAGTGTAGATGTTGATCACAGAACATGAATTGTGTATCCTGGTGCAGCAGGGACACTGGTCACAGGGCATGGACATTGCCCTCCGCTGCAGAACAGTCAGGGAGGGTGTGTTCAACCTGGATTCCCATCATCTGATGGGGTCATATGGTGACCCCATCAGTGGCCCAAGGAGAGGGTTTGGGAAGGTTCTCTGCAGCCACGTCTTTGTGTCTCAGCTGGTGAGTTGGGGAAACAGGGGTATCTGGGTGGAGAAGCAGGGCCAGCTCGACAGGGACAAGACTCATGGGCCCCAGAGAACTCTCCAGGCTCAACGGGAGGTGTGGGGTTGGGGAGAGCAGGCTCGAGTCAGTGCTGGAGGCTGATCTCCAGGTGAGTGGGGTGTGGCAGAGCTGGGGACAGCCCTGTCTGACTCTGCAGACTGGAATCGAGTCTGAGTGGGGGCTGACTCTCGGCTCCTTCCTCATAACCCACGCAGGGTTGGGGCGAGGAAAGGGTCACTAGAGAGGGGGTGCAGGGAAGAGATGCTGTGGCCTCTGAGCCTGAGCCACGTAGCCGCGTGGCGGTGCCTCTGACCTGTGCAGGTGAGTCTGGGTCTTCCCTCCTGCAGGGTGGTGGGTTAGCTCGGGGGATGCCATTGACTACCCTGAGCATGGAGGGCAGCAGATATTTACCCGAGTGTTCGATGCCCCACCAGGACGAGAACATAAGAACATTCCCAGTGTTTACACACCCCATGAGAGTAGGGAGCAAGATTTCACAGAGGCCCTTTCTGCAGGCCCCTGTGAAGTTCTGACCACCCAGCAGTCTCAGCTGGGCCCGGGGTCACCCATCTTGCCAGACCTCTGCCTTTTTTGTGACTTACATGCAAAGTGAATCTGCAAAGTTTAGGGAGCTAAGGTGAGAGAGGGCCTGGCTGCTGCTGTTTACCCAGAGAGTTAGGACTTGACAAAAAAAAAACCAGTTTTACAACTTTGCTTAAAAACACCGACATCTGACTTAAGCAGGCAAGACTCAGGGCGCCTGTGTGGTGTCCAAGCTGGGCGAGGCTTCACTGTGAACCTCCCGCCTCCGGTCCTGCTTTCAGTGGAAGGCCTGGGAGTGCCCCAAGGGACCTGGTGAGCGTGGTGGCCTGTGCGCTGCTCCCTGCTGTGCAGGAGGGAGAAAGAGCCTGGAGGGGGCCCTGAGCACCAGGAAGTTGTCAGGGTGGGAGCAGAGAGCAGGGGTTGAGGGCTGGTGCAGGGACAAGCTCAGCAGAGAAAACAAACAGACAAGACAAAGCCGCAGGGGTGTGGCACCAGGCCCTGAGTGACCAGAAGCAGCCCAGCCTCTGACCTCCCAGGTAGCAGCCCAAAGCATGGCTGCATCTTTCCTGACCCCACTAGCCCTGCTCCATTGCACCTGTCTGCACGAGCGTGCCAGGAGTCCCCGAGGACATGAGGAAGCACCGTGGGATGTGTCTGCAGTGGCTGGGTATGACTTAAGGATGTGTCAGCTCCGTGGGAACGTGTCTGCTGTGCCGGGCTGACTTAGAGGATGTGGCAGCACTGTGGAGTCGTGTCTGCAGTGGCCCGGGCTGACTTAGAGGATGTGGGCAGCTGTGTGGGTGTGTCTGCAATGGCCAGGGCTGGCTTAGAGGATGTGGGCAGCTCTGTGGCGATGTGTCTGTAGTGGCCGGGGCTGACTTTTGGAAGTGGCAGCTCCATGGGAACGTGTCTGCAGTGGCTGGGGCTGACTTAGAGGTGTGGCAGCTCCATGGGGGATATGTCTGCAGCCGTCGGGCTGGTGTAAGGTGTGGCAGCTCCGTGGGATGAGTCTGCAGTGGCCAGGACTGACTTAAGGATGTGGCCGCTCCCATTGGGACATGTCTGCAGTGGCGGGGCTGGCTTAGCGGATGTGGCAGGTCCTTGGGGATGTGTCTGCACCGAGTGGGCTGACTATAGGATGTGGGCAGCTATATGGGGATGTGTCTGCAGTGGCCAGGGCTGACTTAAAATTTGGTCAGTTCCGTGGGATGTTTTTGCAGTGTCCGGGGCTGATTTTGGTCATGGGAATTCTGTGGAAACGTGTCTGCTGTGGCTGGGGCTCACTTAAAGATGTGGCAGATCCGTGGGATGTGGCTGCAGTGGCCAGGGCTGGCTTAGCGGATGTGGCAGCTCTGCGGACATGTCTGCAGTGGTGGGGCTGATTTAAGGATGTGGGCAGTTCCATGGGACATGTCTGCAAAAAGCGGAGTTGACTTAGAGGATGTGGGCGGTTCTGTGTGGGGACGTGTCTGCAGTGGCCGGCCCATCTCCGTCATAACGGCAGCTTTAGATTTGTACTAATGGACTGTGAGGTGATGGTAATTCGTTCCCTTGCCTGTCTGCATCGATTGGCCTCGTTGCCAGTGGACACAGCCATGCCTGTTAGCTCTGAACATGCTGGCACTGAGCAAGGTAAGGCCGCTGCCCCACAGCATCTGGTGCTCGATGGGCACATGTGATGTCTGACAGGCAGGATGTGGTGTTCTCTGCTCCTGGCCTTTTCCCCTGCTAGTCAGGCACCAAAATTGAGGTTTGTAGGGAGTACAAAGATGCCGCTCTGTCTAACATTCATTGATTTACAGAAAGCCTTTGACTCTGTGGAGACCGAAGCAGTCATCGAGCCCTAGCCAAACAGGATGTTCAAACCCAATACATCAAGATCCTTCATGGGCTGTATTATGGATTCACCACCGGGATCTCACCATTCTACCAGGAAGTGATCATTGATGTGAAAAGAGCGGTTCGACAGGGTGATATCATTTCACCAAAACTCTTCAGCGCCACCCTCCAGAACATCATGTGACAATTAGAATGGGAAGGAATGGGAGTGAAGATAGATGGTCAAGCAACTACACCACCTCCACTTTGCTGATGACATCGTTCTAATAACACCAAACGTTAGCCAAGCGGCACAAATGCTGGCTGTCTTCGACCGAGAATGTGGAAAGATAGATGGGTCTACAGCTTAATCTCAACAAAACAATGTGCATGAAAAATGAACTAGTTCCAGAGGCCCCATTCACTCTCAACAGAACAAACATCTCTGAATGCAGCAGTTATGTGTACCTAGGTTGAGAACTCAACATGATGAATGACCTAAAACCTGAACTGTGCAGGTGGAAGAGAGTGGCATGGAATGCCTTCAAAGGCATCGAAGAAATAGCTAAAAGGACAAAAGAACCTCCATCTCCAGCCACATCTCTTTGACTCCACCATTCTCCCTGCATTAACATATGCCTCAGAGACCTGGGCCCTACGAAAGCAGGATGATAACGCTATTCGATCACCCAAAGAGGAATCAAAAGAGCTATGCTTGGAATATCATGCCTTACTCAAGTGAGAGAAGGAATCCGAGCTCTGACCTCCGTCGACGATCCAGAGTCAGAGACGCTGTCTCTGCTTGGCCAAGGCAATCGAAAATCAGATGGGCTGGACATGTAATGCGATTAGGAGATGACCCGTTGGACTAGAGCCATTACCGACTGGATCCCACAGGACATCAAAAGATCATGTGGCCGCCCACCTACAAGATGGTCAGACTTCTTCATCAAGACCCTGAATGAGGGTTGAGGCTCTTCATATTCCTGAAGCAACCAGATGCCATTGGGCTACACTGGCATGTGATAGGGTCAAATGGAAATGTTACTGGCGCCTGCTTCGAGGAAATCGATGAACAATGGGATGTCAACTGATCAAGTGATTAAGGCACCAGCACATGCCAGAACATCGTATGCATTGTGCTCAGGCATTTCTGGTCACCGAGATATCATCTTGACCTGGGGATGGGAAGGCCAGCCCTCTGGCCCGTGGCTCCCCTGTCCCAGGTCCATTCCCAGGTCCATCTCTCCTGTGGTGTGCTTTGCCATATTTCTCCGTGCTTGGGCCTCCAGGAGAGCCAGGTAGGGCTGTTGGTCACACACAGGCATGGCCCACGGGGAGTACAGCTGAGTGGGCACCTAGGTCTGTCCCTCCCACCAGGTCAGTGCCCGGCCAGTCCCACCAGGGCATGAGGCCAAGTTTCTGGCTGCAGGTACAGACCCTGCAGTGCAGCTGAATTTCTGTGTGAACCCATGCTGGATGGACCCATTTGTCTGGACATCCACCCCATGGAGGACCATCTCTGTGGCAGGCCAGGGGTCTGGAAGCCAGGCCACAAGGAAGGTTCATCTGCAGGTGTGCTGGCTCCTGGGATGGAACTGGATCCAGGGAGAACCCCAGACGGGGCCAATGCCAGGACACATGTTCCCTGCTTGCCCTCCTGGCCCCCACTCTAGGTGCCGACCTGCCCCAGGAGGCTGTGGAGTGCCCAAGGCACCTTGGGACAGGCTGGGTAGTGGGCACTGGGGCAGTGTGGGTGTCCCAGCCGTGGCCCTGCTGTGGTTCTCTGTACCTTGAGACTCCGGATCCTCTGACTAAGCGGCTCTATGTGGAGAGGGCAATGGCGGGAAACCCCTACATCTGGGTTCTGAACAGAGAGGGCGAGCCCAGCGGCCCACAAGGAGCACTCCTGACCCAGACTCCCGACTCCACAGAGCCCACGGGCTGTGAGTGAGTGCTCATGAGAGTGATGTGTGTGCACTTGTGCACAGAGGGATGTGAAGTTCTCTGTTACATGTGCTCAGTGGGTACAGGTGTCGTGCATACACACATGCGAAGTCTTGTTCAGAGGGTGCAGGTGCTGTGTACACATGTTGCAAGCATTCACTCAGTGGGTGCTGGTGTCGTGTAGATGCGTAGGGTGTGGACCTGTGGCAAGGCTGCTCACTTTCCTGGCAGTTTGCTTAGTGGGTGCCGAAGAGAGCAGGGCCTAGGGTCAGCCTGTAGCTCCTGACACCCGGGCCATGCCTTGATAGAATCGGGAGCTGACTTGAACATTATGGATTCGGGCTGGAGCCAGCACAGCAGGGAGGGCACTTGTCTGGCACACAGCTGACCTGAGTGATCTCGGCCCCGAGCTCCTCCAGGAGTGATCCATGAGCACAGGGCCAGGAGTCAGCCCTGAGCACTGCTGGAGTGTGGTCCCATCCCCAACAACAAAAACAAAAATCTGGGACTCATTTGAAGAGCAAGATCATGGTCAAAACCGTGGTGAGTGTGGGACGTCCAGATCCTGTCTGGTTGCTGGATCGGGGTGTATGAGCCTGGGGGAGTGAGAGATTCTGGGGCAGAGGATCAAAGGTCAGAGGTCTCTGCTTGTGTTAGAGAAGCCTCAGGGGCAGAGGCCAGTTCTGTAAGGAGGGCAGTACCTGATCTCCTGGGGTGTCTGGGGAGCAGTAGGAGGAGAAGGGGTAGGTGGGTTCTGGGAGCACCCTGTGTCCACATTTGCGTCAGGTCCGCTGCTGGCCACAGGCTGCCTTTAGCAGAAGGTCTGTGAGTACTGCCTGTCTGTAGCCTGGCTGGAGTGTGTGGTCATGGCTGCTGTGTGTGACTGGGCTGGCGTGTGTGGTCATGGCTGCTGTGTGACTGGGCTGGCGTGTGTGGTCATGGCTGCTGTGTGTGACTGGGCTGGCGTGTGGGGTCATGGCTACAGTGTGTGACCGGGCTGGTGTGTGGTCATGGCTGCTGTGTGACTGGGCTGGCGTGTGTGGTCATGGCTGCTGTGTGTGACTGGGCCGATGTGTGGTCGGCGGCGCTGCTGTGTGGGCGGGAGTGTGGGTGGTAGGTGTGTTGATCAAGGAGCGGGCAGGCTGGTGTGGTGACCGGGCTGGCGTGGTGTGGTCATGGCTGCTGTGTGTGCCTTGGGCTAGCGTGGTGTGGTCATGGCTGCTGTGTGATGACTGGGCTGGCGTGTGTGGTCATGGCTGCTGTGTGCTGGCTGGGCTGGCGTGTGTGGTCATGGCTGCTGTGTGTGACTGGGCTGGCGCGTGTGGTCATGGCTGCTGTGTGTATCAGCCAGGCGTGTGTGGTCATGGCTGCTTTGTGTGTGACTGGGCTGG
>JAJIBD010031934.1:0-13887 GCA_021461705.1 Cryptotis parvus | reverse complement strand
GACAGGACAGGGTTACAGGTGACAGGACAGTGCTGTGTGGGTGACAGGACAGGGTTATAGCTGACAGGACAGGGTTACAGGCGATGGACAGGGTTATAGTTGACAGGACAGGGTTACAGGTGACAGGGCAAAAATATGGTGACAGAATAGGTTTAGACAGGACAGGGCTGTGGACATTTGGACAGGGTTACAGGTGACAAAGAGGGTTGAGCAGGTGACAGGACAGGGCTGCAGGTGACAGGACAGGTTATAGCTGATATATAAGTTTATGTGCGACAGGACAGAGTTACAGAGTGCGGACAGGGACAGGGTTATAGCTGACAGGGACAGGATTATAGGTGATGCTAGGGCTGGTGAGGTGACAGGGACAGGTTACAGGTGACAGGACAGGGATTACAGGATTATGACAGGGTTAAAGATACAGGTTATAGGGGACAGGACAGGGTTACAGGTGACAGCAGGTTGCAGGTGACAGGACAGGGTTACAGGTGACAGGACAGGGATACAGGTGACAGGACAGGGTTACAGGTGATGGTGGACAGTGCCAGGGTGACAGGGACAGGGTTATAGCTGACAGGACAGGGTTACAGGTGACAGGGCAGGTTATAGCTGACAGGACAGGGTTACAGGCGACAGGACAGTGCTGTGGTGACAGGACAGGTTATAGCTGACAGGACAGGGTTACAGGTGACAGGACAGGTTATAGTTGACAGGACAGGGTTACAGGTGACAGGGGCAGGCGCAGGTGACAGAATAGGGTTTAGACAGGACAGGGCTGTGGACATCTGACAGGGTTACAGTGACAAAGAGGTTACAGGTGACAGGACAGGGTTGTAGGTGACAGGACAGGTTATAGCTTTATGACAGTTTACAGGTGACAGGACAGAGTTACAGGTGACAGGACAGGGTTATAGCTGACAGGACAGGGTTATAGGTGACAGGGCAGGTTGTAGGTGGACAGGACAGGGTTACAGGTGACAGGACAGGGTTACAGGTGACAGGACAGGGTTACAGGTGACAGGACAGGTTACAGGTGACAGGACAGGGTTAAGGTGACAGGCAGGGCTGCAGGTGACAGACAGGGGTTACAGGTGACAGGACAGGGATACAGGTGGACAGGACAGGGTTGGCAGGTGACAGGACAGTGCTGGGGTGACAGGACAGGGTTACAGGTGACAGGACAGGTTGCAGGTGACAGGACAGGTTACAGGTGACAGGACAGGGTTACAGGTGACAGGACAGGGTTACAGGTGACAGGACAGGGCTGCAGGTGACAGGACAGGGTTATAGCTAACAGGACAGGATAAGGTGTACAGGGCAGGGATACAGGTGACAGGGCAGGGATACAGGTGACTAGGGCAGGGTTACAGGTGACAGGACAGGGTTATAGCTGACAGGACAGGTTACAGGTGACAGGACAGGGTTATAGTTGACAGGACAGGGTTATATGTGACAGGACAGGGTTACAGGTGACAGGACAGGGTTATTAGCTGATAGGACAGGGTTACAGGTGACAGACAGGGTTATAGTTGACAGAAACAGGGATTTAGGTGACAGGGCAGGTGACAGGACAGTACTGTGTGACAGGACAGGGTTATAGCTGACAGACAGGGTTACAGGTACAGGACAGGGTTGGTGAATGACAGGACAGGGTTACAGTGACAGGGCAGGGCTATGGGTGACAGAATAGGTTTAGACATGATAAAAAATGTGGACATCTGGACAGGGTTACAGGTGACAGAAGGAGTTACAGGTGACAGGACAGGGTTGCAGGTGACAGGACAGGGTTATAGCTGACAGGACAGGGTTACAGGTGACAGGACAGAGTTACAGGTGACAGGACAGGGTTACAGGTGACAGACAGGGTTATAGCTAACAGAACAGGGATACAGGTGACAGGGCAGGGTTACAGGTGACAGGACAGGGGATACAGGTGGCAGGGGTAGGATACAGGTGACAGGGAAAGGATACAGGTGACAGTACAGGGTTACAGGTTACAGGGCAGGATATAGCGACAGACAGTGAACAGGTGTGACAGGACAGGTTACAGGTGGCAGGGCAGATACAGGTGACAGGCATTGTTGGAGGACATGTTTAGCTAATCTGGGAGTTTTGTTGTTTTGCTCACTCCCAGCTTAATCTTATTTAAGCCAAGGTTCATTCTAATGAGATCTCTTCTATGTAAACACTGCTAGAGGGTGTGGCAGTTACAGAAGTCACCTTGATTGAATAACTTCTGACTTATACATCTACTAAGACTTCTATGTTTTCTAGATTGGGCACAGCTCCTCTTATACCCACTGCACCCAACGTGGGACAGTTAGAATTTACCAGGAGACTACCACCCTGGCTACGCTGAGACTAAAGGAAGACTATAGGAAGGATCATACTAGTTTGCTCTAAGCAGGCGAGTATGACCCTTTCAGTACATGAGAACAAGATACTCAGAATCACCCTGGGCAGATAATAATAAGGACCTTGTGGGTACCATCTAGATTACATGAAGCTTGCGAAGTTAAGATGTATTACTTTATATCAGCCCTCTCTCTCCAGTGTTTTGCATAAGAGATAATCTCGGATTAGTCCTTGGTGTAACCTTTGTTTATACCTGCAATAGGGTGTGGCACTACACTCTGTTTAGGTTCTTTGTTGGCATGACAACCTCCCGATTGGATTACTTTGGTGTATATAAGGGGCTGACTTGAGGCCCCCTTCACCTTTTGCCTTTGGTTCCTCAGCCTTCAGCTTTGGCTCCTGTGCTTTTGGCTTTGGCTTTGGCCTTTTGCTCTTGGCCTTTTGCCCTTCTGGGTAGGACTCAGCTCGGGTGAGATCCTCTCTTTTGGTGGGAGACTAGGGCTCTTTGTATGGTCTAAGTTCGGACCAGAGCTAGAGTTTGTTCATTATATTGGATTGCTGTGGAAGAGCTTTTGTACTAAAGCTTCTTTTTGGAACTGCACCGACTCGTGAGTTTTCATCTTCTCCCCCGGCCCTCGGAGGTAGAAGACAACCTCTGTCCTGACACTGTCGGGGACCCCCGGCGGCGCTTCCCGACAGGGCAAGGGATACAGGTGACATGAAAGGGTTACAGGTGGCAGGGTGGTGGATAAAAAGGGTGACAGGGCAGGATACAGGGTGATGGATGTAAGTACAGGGTGACAGGACAGGGATATAGGTGACAGGACAGGGGTACAGGTGACAGGACAGGGGTACAGGTGGCAAAGTGATACAGGTGACAGGACAGGGAGGCAGGTGACAGGACAGGGGTATACAGGTGACAGGGTGGGACAGGTTACAGGTGACAGGGACAGGGTTACAGGTGGCAGGACAGGGGTACAGGTGACAGGACAGGAAATACAGGGGTGACAGCAGATATATGTATAAGGGGGACAGGTACAGGTGACAGGACAGCTTATACAGGCGGACAGGGAGGGATGTAGGTGATATGGGGACAGGGGGTACAGGTGATGCAGGACAGGGATACAGGTGACAGGACAGGTACAGGGTGACAGGACAGGGGGTACAGGTGGCAGGGCAGGGATACAGGTGGACAGGACAGGGATACAGGTGACAGGACAGGGGATACAGGTGACAGGGCAGGGATACAGGTGACAGGACAGGGTTACAGGTGACAGGACAGGGTTACAGGTGGCAGGACAGGGGTACAGGTGACAGGACAGGAATACAGGTGACAGGGCAGGACAGGTGGGCAGGGACAGGGGTACAGGTGACAGGACAGCGATACAGGTGACAGGCAGGATACAGGGTGACAGGACAGGGGTACAGCGACAGGACAGGGATACAGGCGACAGGACAGGTATTGGGAAAAAGGCGGACAGGACAGGGGTACAGGTATAGCAGGGATACAGGTGACAGGACAGGGATGTGGGTGACAGTGACAGGATACAGGTGACAGGACAGGGTTACAGGTGACAGGATTGTGTTTGTATAGGTGGCAGGACAGGGGGCAGTATGACAGATTGAGGAATATGCGACAGGGCAGGGATACAGGTAAGTGGTGGGACAGGCAAGCAGAAAGGTGACAGGAAAGTGCTACAGGTGACAGGACAGTACAGGACAGGACAGGGGTACAGGTGGCAGGGCAGGGATACAGGTGACAGGACAGGGATACAGGTGACAGGGCAGGGATACAGGTGACAGGACAGGGCAGGTGACAGAGGTTACAGGTGACAGGACAGGGATACAGGTGACAGGACAGGGTGTACAGGTGACAGGACAGGGGTACAGGTGACAGGGCAGGATACAGGTGGCAGGACAGGTACAGGTGACAGGACAGCGGCTACAGTAGTGACAGGATAGAGTTACAGGTGACAGGACAGGAATAGTTGAGGTGACAGGGCAGGTATACAGGTGACAGGCAGGGATACAGGTGACAGGCAGGGATACAGGTGACTGGGCAGATACAGGTGACCGGCAGGGATACAGGTGACAGGACAGGGATACAGGTGACAGGATAGGGTTCCAGGTGACAGGATAGGTTGGCAGGTGACAGGACAGTGGACACAGGTGACAGGACGGGCCAGGATGCTGGTGTCATGTTTTTCAGCACCTTGAGCTACACCCCAACCGCGCTGAGCTGTTTTTAGGTGACTCTTCCTGCACCTCCCGCAAGCTGTGCGCTCTCCCGCCTCACTCCCGTCTCCAACCATCCGCGGAAGCGCCTTCATGCATGTAGATGTGCAGTACTGGTATGTTTATGTTCCTGATGCCCCATCAGGCCGGAATGGATGTGTGCTGTGGATCGGAAGCCTGTTGTGTTAGGTGGCCTCCCTTGGGGCAATTGGCTATCCTTACTCTGCTGTCCTGGTCTGGCTCGAGCCTGATTAATTCTGCCCCCTGACTGTGGTCCTCCGAGACCACACGGATCGCCAGGCCCAAGTCAGGTGTGCGTATACACAGGCAGGGTGCCTCATCTACTGCTCAAGTCCTTGACTGCTGGCCCCTGGCCTCCTTTGACGCGGTAATCCTGTGCACTCTGTGGTGCCTATGTGTGTGTGTGTTGTGACAGGAACATATTAATGCAGTGATCAGCCTGCTCATGCACATCTGTAGATGCAAGCTCGCCATGCGTGATTCTCGCAAGTACACTTTCTAGAAGTGCCCGCATCCAGCCCATCCTGCTTCGCTGTGTGAGTAAGCTCCTAGGCTAGTTCGCCTCCCTGCACACAGCACAGCGGTTCTGCCCCCTCCTCTCCTCAGTCTGTCAGCACCTCACACTGTCTTCACTGGATATCAGATGACCCCCAATGACCTTGCCAGTGATCTGTGCCTCAGCTCACCTCGGGCTGTAGCCGCCACCGGCTCCCGACTGCACCCCAAGTCTCAGTGTTCTGAGGCTGATCCCCAGCACTAGCTGGAGCCATCCTGCCCTTTCCCACCCCCACCACATCACTTGAGCTCAGCCACCTATAGCACCTGTGAATGCAGAGCACCCCAGGGGCTCCCTGTATCCCTACAGGTTCTTTTAAAAGTTGTCCTCCTCCCATGCTTTATTTGTGCACTGTGCGCTACAAAGCTGTTCCTGCCGTTTGTTACAGGCAGGCAACATTCCAGTCAGCAACCCACCCACATCGCCACCTCCCACCGTGTTCCCGCCCCTGAGCTGCCCCTAGCAGGCCCGCAGTAATTTATTTCATACACTTATCACCAATAAACTGCTAACGAATCCGATCAAAAACATTTTCCTTGAAGAAATTAGTTAGATGGTTGTGTTTCGCCAAGGAGACATTGAGTTCTTGCGTGAGGGTTCCCAAGGCGTGGGGCTGGTCAGCCTATCCGCAGTGTTAATGATGATGTTAGGGTGAGATTAGTTGGCCTTCACGTCACCGCCCATCCAGTTTGGTGCGCTCCTCCTGGGTTATCCATGTTGTAGAGTTTGGGAGGTTTGCAGCCGTGTGCGAAATCCAGAATATTTAATTGTGCACAGCTGCAGTTAAATTTTTTATCTTTTTTTTTTTTTTTTTTTTGCGGGTCACACTGGCGATGCTCAGGGTTTCTCCTGGCTCTACACTCAGGAATTACTCCTATGCCTGGGGACTACATGGGATGCCGGGATCAAACTCGGCTGGCATGGGTCGGTTATGCAAGGCAAACGCCCTACCCGCTGGGCTATCGCCCGGTCCCCATGCAGTTGTTACTTTTAACTGGGCAATGGCTTTGGGGTGTGGGGCGTGACTCTGTGGGCTTCCAGAAGTCTGGGCCCCCGCCCATGCACACACCTGTGAGGGAGGAAGCGCAGGTCAACCCCTTAGAATGGTTAAGCCGAGGCCGGGTTAGGGTCTTGTCTGGCTGACCTGTGGCCCAGGGCATAGCACCAGAATGGGAAAGCAGTACTCGCTTCTAGCAGACTGGCGGCTTGTTCGTTCCTCCCCAGCCTCCTCCCCTACCCCGTTCCATCCCCTGCTGCGGACCCAGGCTGTCTTTTGGAGTTATTTCCAGATCTGATGATAAACAAGCCGCCTAGGAGAGGGGTTCCTGAGACCCTGAGTTCATTCTGAGGGGTGCTGCCTCCCAGTACCCCCTCTCAGCAATCACCCTCTGTCTAGCCTCCCAGACCTCCTGCTCTGCACGCGCTGTCTGTGGTCTGTAGCCTGCCTCTGTCTGTCCCCTCCTTCCTTCTCACTTTGCAGAGCCCTGAGGGAAGGCCCTTTTCCCTGCTGGAATGCGAGCCAGTGATCGTCAGGGAAAGTCTGTCACTCACAGGTAGTCTTGTCCTCACAGTGTCTGTCCTCAAGCCACGAGTCCTGGTCGCCTGCCGGTCCTGGTGCCCCTGTTTCTGGGTCGACAGATCACTCCCTCCCTGCTCCTGCCCCTGCCCATGGCTCCTCACGGGTGGCCGTTCCTGTCCCTCTTGATTATTCTCTGGGCTCAGAGTGTGGCAGAGGGCCACCATGTCAGGGCATCTACCCGGCGGCCACTGCCCATCTTTGCAGTCGAAAGCGTACATAATCAGAACATTGCGGTCAGCCAGCAGAATGGATGGGGTGCGCGTATGTGAGCTGGCATGGTGCCCACGATGACATCACCTGCTGCTGGGTCAGCAGAGAGAAAAGCAGCATCCTGGGTATGGTGAGCCTCGGTGGATCATCACAGGGCGTGGCTGGTGGTCACAGGGCCCGGGCTGGTCACATAGAACGTGGATAGTTACCCTTCATGACATGTGGGGTATTGATGCCATAAATGGATAATACTTCGATCAAGGAATGGATATTGATCCTGGTATGGATATTGATTGTAAATATTAGATAGCTGTTGGACATGGATATTGATAATGGGGTATGGATATTGGTCTGGGGTATGTATATTGATCACAGGGCATGGATATTGATAATGGGGCATAGATATTAATCTCAGGTATAGATATTGATCACAGGCATGGATATTGATAGTGGGCCTTGGATATTGATCCTGGATATGGATTTGATACAGAGCATGGATACTGATAATGGGGCATGGATATTGTTAATGGGGCATGGATATTGGATCCTGGGCATGGATATTGACTACAGGGCATGGATATTGATAATGGGGCATGGATATTGATAATGGGGGTATGGATATTGATCCTGGGCATGGATAATATTGATCACAGGGCATTGGGATTCTGGGCATAGATATTGATCATAGGGCATGGATATTGGATAATGGGGACATGGATATTGGATCCGGTATGGATATTAATCAGAGGGCATGGATATCACTCCCGTTATGGATACTGATCACAGAACATAGTGGATGCTTACCCAGTGACGCACACATGGCTGTGCAGTGTAGATGTTGATCACAGAACATGAATTGCGTGATCCTTGGTGCAGCAGGGACAGACTCGTCACAGGGCATGGGACATTGCCCTCCGCTGCAGAACAAAGTCAGGAGGGTGTGCTCAACCTGATTTCATCATCTGAGGTTGGGCATGTTGACCTATCAGTGGCCCCAAGGAGAGGGTTTGGGAGGTTCTCTGCAGCCACGCCTTTGTGTCTCAGCTGGTGAGTTCTGTGTTGTAGGTATTCAAGGAGAAAAGAGGCCAGCTCAACAGGGACAAGACCACTCATGATTTAGCAGAGAACTCTCTGGCTGATTGAATGGAAGAATAGGCAAATGTTGTAGCTGGTCTCAGGTGAGAAGGGTAGTCAGGCTGTAGATTGTCTATTCAGACTATGGGGATCAGAATCCAAACTGAGGTGGCTGACTTCTCGGCTCCTTCCCTCATAAATCTACGCAGGGTTAGCGGTGAAAGGGTCACTTCAGAGAGGGTGCAGGAAGAGATGCTGTGGGCCTTCTGGAGCCCGAGCCACGCAGCCCAAGGCGGTTGTGCTTCTGACCTGGGTGCAGGCGAAGTCTGGGTCTTCCTCCTGCAGGGTGGTGGGTTAGCTCGAGGATGCCATTGACTACCCTGAGCATGGGCAGCAGATATTTACCGAGGTTCGGACTGCCTACCAGGACGCAAGAACATAAGAACATTCCCAGCAAGCTTCATACACCCCATGAGAGTAGGGAGCAGATTTCACACAGGGCCTTTCTGCAGGCTCCCAGAAGTTTCTGACCACCCAGCAGTTCTCAGCGCTGGGCCCGGGGCTGATTCCATCTGGCCAGACTCTGCCTTTGTGACTTACATGCATGAATCTGCAGTTTAGGGGAGCTAAGGTGAGAGAGGGCCTGGTTGCCGCTGTTTCACCCAGAGAGTTAGGGACTTGACAAAAAAAAACCAGCTTGACAACTCTTGCTTTTAAAACACCGACATCTGATCTAAGCAGGCACAGACTCAGGGCGCCTGTGTGGTGTCCAAGCTGGGCGAGGCTTCACTGTGAACCTCTTGTCTCATTCCTGCTGTTAGTGTGTTGCCTGGGAGGTCCCCAAGGCACCTGGTGATTGTGGTGGCTCAGGTATGCTGCTCCTGCTGTGCAGGGAGGGAGAAAGAGCTCGAGGGGCCCTCCCGAGCACCAGGAAGTTGTCAGGGGGTAGAGCAGAGAGTAGGGCTGAGGGGCTGGTGCAGGGACAAGCTCAGCAGAGAAACAAACAGACAAGACAAAGTCGCAGGGGGTGTGGCACCAGGTCTGAGTGACAGGAAGCAGCCCAGCCTCTCTTGACCTCTCCCAGGTGCAGCCCAAAGCATGGCTGCATCTTTCCTGACCCCCACTAGCCCTCTGCTCCATTGCACTCTGGTTCCGCAATTTCCAGCATTGCCAGGAGTCCTCGAGGACATGAGTGGAAGCACCGTGGGATGTGCTCCGTGGTGGTCAAGTATGACTTAAGGATGTGTCAGCCTGTGGGAACAGCGGTTCGCTGTGCCGGCTGACTTAGAGGATGTGGCAAGCACTGTGAGTCGCGTCCGCAAGGGGTCTGGCTGACTGAGAGGATGTGGGCAGCTGTAAGAAGGTAAACTGCAATGGCCAGGGCTGGCTTAGAGGATGTAAGCAGCTCAGGCACGTGTCTGTAGTGGCCGGGGGCTGACTTGGGTAAGCAGGCCCATGGGAACGTGTCTGCAGTGGCTGGGGCCGACTCTAGAGGTGGCAGCTCCATGGGGATATGCGTCTGCAGCCGCCGCTGGTGTAAGGGTGTGGCAGCCCGTGGGGATGAGCCTGCAGTGGCCAGACTGGGATTCTAAGGATGTGGCCGGCTCCATTGGGACACATGCCCGGCAGTGGCCGGGCTGGCGAAGGATGGGTAGGCCCTTGGGGATGTGTCTGCACTGAAAGGTCTGACTATAGGATGTGGGGCAGCTATATGGGGATGTGTCTGCAGTGGCCGGGCTGACTTAAATTTGGTCAGTTCCGTGGGATGTTTTTGCAGTGTCCGGGGCTGATTTTGGTCATACCGGTGAACGCGGTCTGCTGGGTGGCTGGGGCTCACTTAAAGATGTTTCAGATCCGGGTGGGATGCCCGGCAGGGCCAGGGCTGGTTTAGCGATGGGCAGCTCTGCGACATGTCTGCAGTGGGTGGGGCTGATTTAAGGATGTGGGCAGTTCCATGGACATGTCTGCAAAAGGCGGAGTTGACTTAGAGGATGCGGGCAGTCTCATGACGGTTCGCAGTGGTCGGCCCATCTCACATAACGGCAGCTTTAGATTTGTACTACCTGGACTGTGAGAGGTGATGGTAATTGCCTCTTGCCTGTCTGCATCGATTGACCTCGCTGCCAGTGGACAGCCATGCCTGTTAGCTCCTGAACATGCTGGCAGCACTGAGCAAGGTGAAGGTCACGCCTCTACAAAAAGCATTTCCGTGCTCTTCGATGGGCACATGATGTCTGCACAGGGCAGGATGTGGTGTTCTCTGCCCTTTGGCCTTTTCCCCTGCTAGTCAGGCAAATTCAAAATTGAGGCTTTAGGGGAGTACAAGATGCCGCCTGTTCAACATTCATTGATTTTACAGAAAGCCTTTGACTCTGTGGAGACCACGCCAGTCATCGAGCCCTAGCCAAACAGTAGGATGTACCAAACCCAATACATCAAGATCCTTCATGAGTCGTATTATGGATTCACCACCAGGATCTCACCATTCTACCAGGAAGTGATTCATTGATGTGAAAAGAGCGGTTCTATTAAAATGATACCATTTACCCAAATTCTTCAGCGCCACCCTCGAGTGAACATCATGTGACACTAGGATGGGAAGGAAATGGGAGTGAAGAAGATATGGTTAGCAACTATACCACACCTCCGCTTCGCGTTGATGACACGTCAATAACACCAAACATTAGCAAGCGGCACAAATGCTGGCTGTCTTCGGACGAGAATGTGGAAAGATAGAAGGCTCCCAGCTTAATCTCAAACTAAAACAATGCCATGAGAGATGAACCAGTTCCAGAGGCCCCATTCGCTCTCAACGGAACAGACATCTCTGAATGCAGCAGTTATGTGTACTCCAGGTAAGTCTCAACATGATGAATTCCCAAAGCTGAGCTCGTTGCGGGAGAAGAGAGTGTCATGAATGTCTTCAAAGGCATCAAGAAATAGCTAAAAAGCGACAAAGAACCCTCCTGCCCCAGCCACATCTCTTTGACTCCACCCATTCTCCCTGCGCTAACATATTCCTCTGGAGAGACCTGGGCCCTACGAAAAGCAGTGATGAGAATGCTATTCGGTCTCCCCAGAGAGGAACCAAGAGCTATGCTTGGAATATCACGCCTCTTTACCTAAGTGAGAGAAGGAACTTAGCTCCTGACTCCCTTCCTCATTCAAAGCCAGGGACGTTGTCTCGCTTGCCAAGGCGTCGAAAATCAGATGGTCACGTAATGCGATTCGAGATGACCGCTGACCAGAGCCGCTACCGACTGGATCCTACGTGCATCAAAAGACTCATGCGTGGCCGCCCACCTGGGCCAAGATGGTCGTGACTCCTTGTCGGCACCCTGAAGGAACGGATTGGTGGCTCCTTCATATTCCTGAAGCAACCAGATGCCATTGGGCTACACCGTGGCACGTGATAGGTCCAATGGAAATGTTACTACTGCCCGCTCGAGTAAATCGGCGAACAATGGGATGTCAACTGATCAAGTGATTAAGGCACCAGCACATGCCAGGAACACGATGCATGGGCGCCAGGCATTTGGTCACCGAGATATCATCTTGACTGGGATGGAAGGCCAGCCCTGGCCCGCGGCTCTGTCCCAGGTCCATTCCTGTCCATCTCTCCTGTGGTGTGCTTTGCCATATTTCTCCATGCTTGGGCTCTAGGAGAGCCAGGTAGGCCTGTTGGTCACACATTGGTATTGGCCCACGGAGTACAGCCGAGTGGGCACTGTCCCTCCCACCAGTCAAAAAGTCTACGGCCAGTCCCACCAGGCATGAGGCCGCTTCGGCTGCAGGCCACAGACCCCGCAGCAGCTGAATTTCTGTGTGTGAACCCATGCTGGATGGGACCCATTTGTCTGGACATCCACCCCATGGAGGGACTCTCATCTTCGTGGCAGGCCAGGGGGTCTGGGGAAGCCAGGCCAAGGAAGGTTCATCTGCAGGTGTGTGCTATTCTGGGATGGAATCCGATCCAGGGAGACCCCAGACGGGCCAATGCCAGGACACATGTTCCCTGCTTGCCCTCCTGGCCCCCCACCCGGTGCCGCCGACCTGCCCCAGGAGGTTGTGGAGTGCCCAAGGCACCTTGGGGACAGGCTGGGTAGTGGGCACTGGGGCAGTGTGGGTGTCCCAGCCGTGGCCCCTGCTGTGGGTTCTCTCTGTACCTTGGGAGACCGGATCCCTCTGACCAAGCGGCTCTATGGGGAGAGGTTAATGGCTGAAACCCCTACATCTGGTTCTCTGAACAGAGAGAGGCGAGCCCAGCGGCTCATTAATAGCAATTCCTGACCCAGAGACTCCTCGACTCCACAGAGACTCACGGGGCTGCCGTGAAAGTGAGAGTGCTCATGTGAGTGATAAAAGCATTCTGTGCAACAGAGGGATGAAGCTCCTTCTGCGCAATCTAATACGTGCTCAGTGGGTACAGGTGTCGCATACACACATGCGCAGTCTTGTTCAGAGGGTGCTGTGTGTACACATGTTGCGTTCGACCACCAGTGGGTGCTGGTGTCGTGTTGATGCGCGCGTGAAAACCCGGTGGCAAGGCTGCTCACTTCTTCCTGGCAGTTTGCTTAGTGGGTACAGAGAGTAGGCCTAGGGTCAGCCTGTAGCTCCCGACACCCCGCCATGCCTTGATAGCAATCGGAGCTGACTTGAACATTATGGATTCCGGCTGGAGTTTACAGCACAGCAGGGAGTGGCATCTTTGTCTGGTACACAGCCACCTGAGTGATCTCCGCCCCGAGCTCCAGGAGTGATCCATGACACAGGGCCAGGAGTCAGCCCTGAGCACTGCTGGGTGTGGTCCCCATCCCCAACAACAAAAAACAAAAAATCTGGGGACTCATTTGAAGAGCAGATCATGGTCAAACCTGTGGTGAGCGTGGCACGCCCTGATCCTACCGTTGCTGGATCGGGTGATGAGGCCTTGGGAGGAGAGAGACCCAGCCAGGGCCAGAGGTCAAGTGGTCAGGAGGTCTCTTGCTTGTGTTAGAGAAGCCTGAGGGAGCAGAGGCCAGTTCTGTAAGGAGTGGGCAGTACCTGATCTCCTGGGGTACCTGGGAGTAGGAGAGGAGAAGGGAGGTGGGTTCTGGGAGCACCCTGTGTCCACATTTGCCAAGGCAGTCAGGGCTGTTGCTGGTCACAGTACTGCCTTAGCAGAAGGTTCGTGAAAGTACTGCCTGTCTGTAGCCTGGCTGGAGTGTGTGGTCATGGCTGTGTGACTGGGCTGGCGCAGTCATGGCTGCTGTGTGTGATCACGTGTGTGGTCATGGCTGCTGTGTGTGATCATGAAGGGTGTGGTCATGGCTGCTGTGTGTGACCGGCTGGCGTGGTGTGGTCATGGCTGCTGTGTGTGTGACTGGGCTGGGCGTGTGTGGTCATGGCTGCTGTGTGATCATGGCGGTGTGGTCATGGCTGCTGTGACTGGGTTGGATGCAGGTGGTCATGGCTGCTGTGTGTGACTGGGCTGGCGTGTGGTCATGGCTGCTGTGTGACTGGTCTGGCGCGTGGTCATGGCGCTGTGTGTGACCCGGGCTGGCGTGTGTGTGGTCATGGCTGCTGTGTGTGACTGGGCATGTGTGGTCATGGCTACAAAGTGTGATTCAGCTGGAGTGTGTGGTCATGGCTGCTGTGTGACTGCTGGGAGTGTGTGGCCAGGTTGGTGTGTGACTCGGGCTGGCGGTGTGGTCATGGCTGCTGTGTGTGACTGGGCTGGCGTGTGGGTCATGGCTGCTGTGTGTGACTGGGCTGGCGCGTGGTCGCGGCCGCTGTGTGTGACTGCCGGGCGGTGTGGTCGCGCCATGTGTGTGACTGGGCTGGCGTGTGTGGTCATGGCTGCTGTGTGTGACTGGGC
>JAJIBD010031933.1:0-21196 GCA_021461705.1 Cryptotis parvus | reverse complement strand
GGTTTTGAGTCTATGAATTTCCTGGAGTTGTTTATCCATGAAGTTGTGTATCTTTCCTTCCATCTGAAAGTAAGTCTAGCTGGGAAAAGAATTATTGGTGAGGCCTGCAGTTCATTGAGTCTTTTCACAATGTCCCACCATTGTTTTCCTGCTTGGAGTGTTTCATCTGAGAGTCTGCTGTAAATCTCAGGGGATGCTCCTTGTATTTGATTTCCTTCTTTGATCTTGGCTGCTTTCAGTATTGTATCTCTGTCTATCGCTTTTGTCATTTTAATAAGAATGTGTCTTGGAGTATTCTTATTGGGGTTTCTTTTATCTGGTATCCTAAGGGTCTCCTGTATCTGGGAGGCATGATTTCTTCCAGTTCGGGAACTTCTCAGTGATGATGGCTTTGAACAGTTTCTTCTTCATCAGGGTTTTCTTCTTGCCCTTCTGGGACCCATATGATGCATATGTTGTTCCTTTGGATTCATCAAAAATATGGACCGCTTCACGGCATTTGCGTGTCATCCTTGCTCAGGGGCCATGCTAATCTTCTCTGTATCATTACAATTTTAGTATATGTGCTGCCGAACCGATCACTCTCACTCAGATTTGAAGGACAGATATAGAGCTTCTTGGATAAACAACAGCTTAGGAACTTTGTAAACTCAAAACCAACTTTGAAAGTAGGACTGAAAGATCTACTCTAAGACGAGACAAAAGCCAACGAACAACAAATCTATACAGAAAAATGGCACAAAATCCCATGACAATCTTCTCAATGTCAACTGTCTAAATGCACCAGTTAAGAGACACAGAGTGGCAAAATGGATCAAAAAATTTGAATCCAACATTCTGCTGCCTTCAAGAAACACACATAATAATAGGAGCAAAGACAGGCTCAAAAAATAAAAGGCTGGAAAACAATCCTTCACTAAAACAACCCCTCCCAAAAAATGCTGGGGTGGCCATACTGGTGTCCAACAACATAGACTTCTGGATGAAGAAAGTCAGAAAGGACAGTGAATGTCACTTTTTATCATCAAGGGATACATGTATCAGGAAGAAATCACGCTACTAAATATATGTGCACCCAGTGAGGGGCCAGCAAAATACCTGAAACAACTACTAATAGACTTCAAAGAAGACATTGACAAACACAATTGTAGTTGGAGACTTTAACACTGCTCTATCAACCCTGGATAGATCAAGATTGAAACTTACCAAGGAAATACTGGCCCTAAAAGAGATGGAAGGAAGAGGACTGGTAGACATATATAGGGCATTTTATCCCCCAAAAAGCTGAAGACACTTTTCTTCTCCAGTGCAATGGAACATACTCAAGATAGATCACGTGCTGAGCCATAAATCGTGCCTCCATAAAATCAAGAAGATAGAAATTGTGCCAACTATTTTTCAGACCATGATGCACTGAAAATAGAAGTTAATCGCACACAAAAATGGGAGACTAATGCCAAGCACTGGAAACTAAACAGCTCACTGCTGAACAACCAGCAAGTCGTGAAAGGGAGATCAAAGAGAGAAATACAAAGATTTTGTAAACAAATGAGACTGAAGACACAAATTACTAGAACTTATGGGATACAGCAAAAGTAGTGTTAAGAGGCAAGTTCATAGCTCTTCAAGCATTCATCAGAAAAGAAGAAAAGGCTATCACAGACAGTCTGACTTCCACAACTTTAGATCTTAGAGAGTGATCAACAAAAAAGGAGCCCAACCCAAGCTGAAAGAAAAGGAAATAATAAAACTTAGAGCAGAAATCAATGAGATGGCATGTCAAAAAACAATCCAGAAGATCAACGAAACCAAAAGTTGGTTCTTTGAAAATAAAAAAAGTAAATCATGTAGCTAGAAATCAGCTTAAACTAAGAATTTAAAAAGGACCTGTACAAAGAAAAACCACAAAATACTGCTTCAAGAAATAAAAGAGCACATGAGGAAATGGAAACACATCCTTGCTAATGGATTGGGGGAATCAACATTGTCAAAAAAATGGCAATACTTCCAAAGCATTACATAGATTCTATGCAGTATAAGGATGCCCATGACAGTTTTCAAATAAATTGATTAAATATTCCTGAAATTCGTATGAACAATAATAGTTAAAGCAGTAAACTAAAGCAATCATTGGAATAAAGAAGATGGGAGCTGTCACCTTCCCCAACTTCAAACTCTGACTATAATGTGGTAGTAATTAAAACAGCATGAGATTGGAATAAAAACAAACCTGTGGGACCATAAACCAGGATGTTTGAGTAAATCTCTGAAGAGACTGACCAGAGGCACAAAAGTTACAGCTTCTTCCTGCAGCATGCAGCAGCATGCTATTTGAACATAACAACCCAGTTTAAGGTCAGGCATTTTGCCAAGACTTTCCCATATATGTTGCGTAATGATCAATGTGATTTGCATCCGGCTAGGGAGCTGGTGTGGGGATGGGGAGGGTGGGAGGTCGTGGCCTTTGCTATGGTAGCGACACATTGGTAGTGGGACTGGTGTTGAACAATGAATGCTGTGACAACTGTACTGTGAAGAAATTTGTAAATCAAAGTATTTTAATGAATTAAAAAACTAGTGGGACTATGGTATAGATTTGAATATCCTGACACACTTCTCAAATATATGATCATGTAATCTTTGATAAAGGAGCAAAAAACATGAAGTGGAGCAAGGAAAGCCTCTTCAACAAGTGATGCTGGGGAAACTGGACAGCTATATGTAAAAAATGAACTCAGATTTCTTTCTAAGGCCATTTACAAAAGTCAAATCAAAATAGATAAAAGACTGTAACATCAGACATGAATCCATAAAGTACATTGGAAAAACATAGACAAAAGCCTCCACAATATTTAAACAATTTTTTATTAAACCACTGTGAGACATACAATTACAAAAGTGTTCATAATTGGTTCTTGGTAACACCTACCCTACAGCAGTTTTTTTCAATCTGACCCAGGTATGCTGAACCAGAGACTCTCAGACATGGGGCAGTGCTGCTACTTGCTCTCTCTGTGCCCAGCCGCTCATGAAGAACCGAGCCAGTGTATTGATGAGTATTGAAGGCAGATTCTTCAGGTGTTCAGTGTCTGGACTTTGTCTGGACCTGGTGCTGTTCCCTTCTTCTGACGAAATGGCATGTCATATTTCAGAAGGGAGAATGTTGGGAACGACAAATCAAAAAGCAACAATGAGGTACCATCTCACATCACAGAAATTGGCACACATCCAAAACAGCAAGAACAACCGGTGCTGGCGTGGATGTGGGGAAAATGGGGACTCTGATCCACTGCTGGTGGGAGTGCCGGCTGGTCCAGCCCTTTTTGAAAACAATATGGACATTCCTCTGAAAACTAGATATTGAGCTCCCATTTGATCCAGCAATAGCACTTCTGGGAATATACCCGAGAGACCGAAGAACACATAGCAGAAACACTATCTGTACTTCTTTATTCATCTCTGCACTATTCACAATAGTTGAATCTGGAAACAACCTAAGGGCCCGAGAACAGAGGACTGGCTAAAGAAACTGTAGTACATCTGCACTATGGAATACTATGCAACAGTCAGAAAAGACAAGATTATGGAAATTTACCTGCAAATGGATGGACATGGAGACTCTCATGCTGAATGAAATTAGTCAGAAGGAAAAGGACAGATATAGAATGACTGCGTTCATTAATGGGATATAAATAGATACCATTGTTTTACTAAATGTGGGAAATCATAATGTCAGACTAGAACTCACCATTGAATATACACAAAGAGTCTTAAATGATAAACTCTGAATATTTGCAGGGCTAACCACAATGTGTAAAAGAAGAGGGAGAGAGAATCAGAGACAGAGACAGACAGAGAGAGAGAGATGAAACAGGGTTACTTGCTATTGAGGCAGCCTGGGGGTGGGCGGGAGGGGTATGGGTACAGTGGTGGTGGAAATGGGGCACTGGTGGAGGGATGGATGCTGTAATACTGTATTACCAGGAACCAATTATGAACACCTTTGTGATTGTATGTCTCACGGTGGTATAATAAAAAATTTAGAAAAAAAAAGAAAACCTTTTTTTTTTTTCTTTCTTTCAAATGGACAAAAGAACCTCCGGTTCGGGCACATCTCTTCGACTCCACCGGTTCTCCCTGCATTAACATACGCCTCAGAGACCTGGGCCCTACGAAAGCAGGATGAGAATGCTATTCGGGTCTCCCCAGAGAGGCATCGAAAAGAGCTATGCTTGGAATATCACGCCTCACTCAAGTGAGAGAAGGAATCGGAGTTCTGACCTCCGGTCCGCTATTCCAGAATCAGGGACGCTGTCTCGCTTTGCCAAGACATCGAAAATCAGATGGGCTGGTCATGTAATGCGATTTGGAGACAACCGCTGGACTAGAGCCGTTACTGACTGGATCCCACGGGATGTCAAAAGATCACGTGGCCGCCCACCTACAAGATGGTCAGACTTCCTTGTTAAGACCCTGAAGGAACGGTTTGAGGCTCTTCATATTCCTGAATCAAACAGATGCCATTGGGCTACATTGGCATGATAGGGTCCAATGGAAATGTTACTGGCGCCCGCCGAAAGCAAATCGATGAATAACGGGATTCAAGTGATCAAGTGATCAAGAGAAAAAAAAAGAAAGTGAATGCAAGAACAGAAATTGGCCAGACTCCCAGCTAACAACCCAGGAAAAAAGTCACTGACTTAATCATTATCATTCCCTTATATGGGCTGTTGTAGTCAATAAAATTAGTGCTGGCTAAGGGAGAGGCATGGGGAGGGTGGGGGATTGAAAATGAGGGTTCGGTAACAGGGCACACTGGTTGTGGGGTTGGTGTTGGACGATGAATCTTTTTAGCATCTGTATTGGAAAAAAAACTTTGTGCTTTGTAAATCACGGTGTTTACATAAAGTAAAAAAATGAAACACAACTAACAAAGAAAGTGGAAGCAGAGATAAACAAATGGGACTACATGAAACTAATAAACTTTAAGCACCTAAAATATGGTGACTAATGTACAAAGAAAGTTCAGAGACTGGGAAAGAATATTCACCCAATACCAATCTTGGATTGATATCCAAGAAATATAAGGCACTGGTAGAACTTTACAAGAAAAAAAATTTCAACACCATCAAAAAATGGGGAGAAGAAATGAACAGAAACCTCCTCAAAGAGGGAGATTCAAATGGCCAAAAGGCATATGAAAAAATGCTCTTCATCACTAATTATCAGAGAGTTGCAAATCAAAACAGCAATGAGATATCATCTCACACCACAGAGACTGGGACACGACCAAAAAGAACAAGTACAAGCAGTGCTGGTGTGGATGTGGGGAGAAAGGGGACTCTCACCCATTGCTTTGGCAGGAATGTCAACTGGTCCAGCCTTTTTGGAAACAATATGGACTTTCCTCCAAAAACTAGAAATTGAGCTCCCATTTGACCCCGCAATGACACTCCTGTAAATATACTCTGGGGCCTAGAAACACAGAGCAGAAAAACACCATCTGCACTTCTATGTTCATAGCAGCACTATTCACAATAGCCAGAATCTTGAAACAATCTGAGTGCCTGAGAACAGATGTCTGGCTAAAGAAACTTGGTACAACTACACATATGCAGCTGTTAGGAAAAATAAAGTAATGAAATTTGACCATAAATGGATGTACATAGAGACTGTCATTCTCAGTGAAATGAGTCAAAAGGAAAAGGACTGTTATAAAATGATTGCATTCATTTGTGGGATATAAAATAATAGTATCACTGTATCACTGTCTTCCCGTTCATCATCGATTTGCTCCGAGCGGGCACCAGTAACATCTCCATATGACTTGTCTCATGCAAATAGAGCCCAAGGGCACCTGCTTGCTCCAGGGAACATAAAGAGCCTCAAACCATTCCATATGGTCATGGGAATGAGGTCTATAATTGTTACTGGTATCTGGCATATCAAATACGACACGGGTAGCTTGCCTAGGCTCTGCCGCGGGTATCATACTTTGTAGTCATCTCAAAATCCAGCATTTATTTATGAGCCGGGCTGTGATAGGCTGGTCTGCTGGGTGGAGTTCTGAAGAGGGGGAGTCCTGATGTGAAAATGTAGGCCCTCATGGAGTGGGGGTTGTCTGGCTTATTGTGAGGCTCTGCTGGGGTGGTGGGCCAGGGCTAGAACCTGCCATCTGTCCCTGGGGCCTCATGAGCGGTTGGGCTCAGGGAGAGCCAAGTAGGAAGCTCTGCTACTGAAATAATAGTATGAGACTAGTATTAGTCTCATACTATTATTAGACTAATAGTATTAGACTAATACTAGTCTCATACTATTATGAGACTATAGTATGAGACTAATACTAGTAAATAATAGTATGACACTCATAATTAAGGCCAGAAAAATCAAACCAGAGGACTTTTTAAGGGTTGAATCTACCACAAGCTTTTGGGGGGGGGCAAAGGTTAGGTAAAATAAAGAAGGGGCCAGTTTTCCAATAGTAGTTGGAAATAGTAACACCAAACTCAAACTGAATTTGAAAGTAGGTAAAGAGATATGTATGATAACCCCTCAGTGTGTTGTTTTGCAAACCACAATGTGCAAAAGAAGAGAGAGAGAGAGAGAGAGGGAGAGAGAGATATGAAAAGTGTCTGCCATAGAGGCAGGAAGGGAGGGATCTGGGGAGATTGGTATTGGAAAATGTGCACTGGTGGACGGATGGGTGCTGGAACATTCTTACTGAAACTCAATCATGAGTAATTTATAATCGTGATATACCACAATGCAATCAAATTAAAAATAAAATAACAGCACAATAGGGTCATTGGCAGGACAAATTCTCTTGCTAACATAGACTAGAGCCTTCTGCTGTCTTGTCGGTAAGCGCCCTCCGGTGTCCCCGACAGTGCCGGGAAGCGAAGTTCCCTTCTACCTCCGGGGCCGGGCGAGGAAATGGATGAACACTCAGGAACTGATGCGTTTTTAAAAAGGCTTTACTTATCGCAGGTTCAGGCATACAAATCAGCAAAAGGAAAAACCCGATGCTTAGGGATTCCAGGCTAGAACCCCAGCCACGTGTAGGCCAAGATGGCGACTCACCACGTGTAAAACTTCCAAGGGGAATAAACGCTCACAAGGCGAGATCCCACCTGGAAGAAAAAGCCCGGGAGAGCGGAACCGGCAAGTTTATACTCCCCGCAACTCAGACCTTCCTCCCATTGTTATGGAAAGCAGGGAGGGTCCAATGCCCTCAGGTAATCCCTCCCCTGAATCTCACCTAGGGCGTTTACTGTGCTAATGTTTTGAGCCGGGAAGGCCTTTGAAATGTAGAGAAGGGGGTTTCTGAGATGGCATGTCACTGTACCAAAGATCAACACCAATGCCAGTTAAATATTTCTCCAAGCCTTCACAAGTCTCCTCTACTTCATTGTAGTTTTATATTTTATCAGGGAGCCATGCTTGTTTGTTTGGAAGCAAACAGCATTTCTCTCGGTCTAATTACTTAGGTGTCCTTACGTGGCCAGGCTAATATGCTGGTAAGATCTAGCTAGTCCCACGATGATTGTGATAGCATGGGAGAATATTTATACCAGCTAGTACAGCATACATGGTCGGATAAACTGCCACATTTAGACTACCTCCTTATCTACGGAGTGATTTGTGGAGGCAATCCAGAGCAGATGCAGCGGCCCTTAGAGTCCTGCAACACTGTCTGTTATCAAGATTCTTATGAGTGTGCTCAGAGGACAAGGGGGGCCCCTCAGACTAAGAGAGAGTGAAGACACCTAGGCCGAAAACAAGAACTTTCTATAAACTAATCTCAGAGGTGGTATTCCGCTCATTGATTCTGTGTGATTCATTAGAAGAAAGTCACCTTGCCTACAAATGGATGGACATGGAGAAGATTATGTTGAGCGAAATTAGCCGGGAGAGAGACAGATACAGAATGACTGCATTTATCTGCATAACATAAATATATAGGTACATATTATGATACCAATATCCAAGGTCAAGTGAAACATATATCAGGAGGTCCTGGGTCAAAGGTGGAAATTATCACAAAAGTGTGGGAGCCAGAGGCTAGGTAAGACAGAAAATGGAACAGTGTAGCTAACAATTGTTGAGGGTACTTATGCCAACCTAGAACTGAGCATTAAATAGAGGCAAAAGATAAATGACAACCCTTTAATGTATGTTCTGTAATTCAGGGTCTGGAGGGAAAAAAGAGAAAGAGAGAAATGGAAGAAATAAAGAACCTGCTATGGAGGAGGGCTGGGGAGGGGAGGGAACCGGGGACGTTGGTGGTGGAGAGATGGGCACTGCTGGCGGGATGGGTGCTGCAACACTGTAGGACCAAAACCCAAATATGAACTTTTTAATTGTATGGTCTTTGTAATTGTAAAATATCAAAAAAAAAGAAGAAAGTCACCTAATCTGGAAACAAGAAGTAAAAGGGCAAAGAAGAAGCTGGAGCTCCCTGATGGCCCATCAGAGAGGGAAGTAAAATTCACAAATCAGTGCAGAGAGCTGAGAAATAAGAAGCGCACCCATGTTCAGCTTGTTCTAGTCCACTCCACCAGGTTAGAAACGAGCTCACAGTCTGAGCTCCTAATTTGCAGGTGGGAGACTTGGCTTTAGCCTTGGTTCTTTCATGATCCCAGTTCACTGCTGGGAGTAGTTCCCAAGCTCAGAGCAAGGAGCAGTCCTGGAGGTAGCACCTGGCTGTCTGGCTCCAAAACAACACAGCAGAAACAGAACCAAAAGAAGATGTTCGTACAGCCAAGGATGTGCCTCAGGACTCTCAATTCTGTTCCACTCACCTAATACTCTGTCCTTGTTCCAGCGCCCACTGTTGTGATGCAATTTAGATATGTGATACATATCCGAGACAATAAACTATGACTAAGGATAATTGTTCCATTTTCCAGCTTGGTGTTTGACGCCTGTGGAGTATCAGTTGCTCTGTAGGATATAACCTGGCTTGGCTTCCTACTTCATCTGTATCGACAACCCTATAGGCTCTAAACCACCACATCACCCTAAGTTCAGACATTTAGATGCAGTGACTGGTCTGGCCCCAGCCACCCCTTTCCCAACAGATAAACGCCTCTGGCCGGGTGAAGCCCTGCAGCCTGGAGGACGGAGCGCATAGAGGCCCGTTGAAAACTGTTCACCAGGCCAGAAAGCCGTAAGAGCAGAGTGCTTGAGTCACCGCGAGCTGATTCAAGCTTTCGTGGACTCCTGGCTCCTCCTGTCACCACCCTGGTGTTCCTCTACCTGTGAGGTCTGTCCTGGCTGTTCTGTCACCTTGGATTTGGGTGCTAATCAGATGGTGTTTCCCTTCTCCAGTTGGAAGACCAAAGGGTTCCAGAGAGATGCTTAAGTAGACAGTGGAGGTGGTAATCCCCTCCACACCCTTACAGCCCCAATCCCTCTCCCTTGGGTCATTTTGTGTTGTGACATACTTTGCTCCTGGGACTGATCTGATTTCTAGTATAATTTTTAAAAAGTTTATTTATAGTATATATAAAAGCTTTATATTTTGATATTGGAGGAGGAAAACTCCCATCTTTTCTAATGCTAGGATCAATTAGGTTTATTTGTATTTCTATCATTACTTCTATATGAATTTTAATCCAGTGTAGGCCCAGGCATATTTTGAACCATAATCCAACTGGGGCACACTAAATCACCCAGTTCTGTGAGGGGTAATCCCAGCTCACCTCACAGTGGGAGGGGAAACAAGGAAAGGGCCTTGGTTTGTTTTCTTTTGCATCTGATTTTCTGTTTATTCTGATTTTCTGCTTTGGCAAGACTTTGCATTCTGATTTCTCTGCTTTCAAGAGTCTGTTCGGGAAGGCTTGTTGTTAGATCTGCTTTGCTCCCAACCCCGTGCATCATCCGTCCAGCACGGGGTTGGGTGCATCCACCTTGAGGGAAGGACATTGCATGGACATTGCTTATCTTCCCTAGCCTTATTCTCCCTCTTCTGTGCTCTCTCCTGTGGAGCCCTGTGTGGAACCTTCGATTCCAGCACACCCAACCACACACCTCAGAGCAAAGAAGCCTCAGCGATGGCATCAGTGGTCTGGATTGTTGCCCTCACAGAGCACAGAGGCTGGGAGGCGCTGAGCACTGCCCCATTGGGCAGGTTCACGTCTCCCCACTGTTCTGATGAAGAGCCTGGCCCAGGTGCTACTCGCAGGGTTCCACCCAAGTCCGTAGCTGGCAAAGTCTCTTGGTCACTTCATCACACTCTGAAAGATTTGATGGGTTGGGTGACTGGGATTTAAAGGCGAAAGCTCCAGACAAGAACACCTTGTTTCATACAAATTTCCTGATGGGCCCTTCTTTATTATGCTATAAGGGTCTTAGGTGCTGCTTATATGAGGATGTGGTGATTTTAAAGCCCCATTGAGGGAACGTAAATCCTTCTACCGCTCTATTTATTAAATTATTATCATTTTCAGAGTGTAAGCATAAACTATAGGTGCTCAGTTGGGGGTGACTCTCTGATCAGGGTCACCCTGATGGTACTAGGACATACAGCTGAGATTGGATCATTGTTATTGCCTGCAAGCCTAAAGCCCTGCAGTGTCTCTGTCTGCAAACACTGTGTTATTCTTTGTCTATTTATTACCCTTCGCCTCCCCTTTCTGATTACGCTGGTTGCTGACCAGCCCAATTGCACACCCTGTGACCACCTTTCTTTTTTTCCCCCTCCCTTTAGGTAATGGACCCGTACACATAGATGGTATCTGGGTTGCGTTCCGGCCGACACCGCTGCCCTTTATAGGAACATTGTTGTCCTACCAAATGTGAGGGCTTGAGTTTCCTGTAGGTTCTTAATCTGGGCTGGTGTACTGACATAGTTCCATTACAAAGGTGGCCCTTCTGCCAGCTGGACAGGCCTGTGGGCCACCATCACCAAGTACTGCCAACCCAGCCCAGATCCTTTCTCTGCACACAGCCCAGGTAGTATTTGAGCCAGTTCTGCTCTGCACAGTGGCGACTTAGACATCACAGCTGGGACTTGCAGATGGGTGACAATTTAAGATCATAGGCAGCTAAGGAGTAGTTACATAGGTCTGTCCTGATGGGAAGGACTGACCCACTCATCTTCATGCTACGAGGCAGCTTTATTCCACCTACTATGTAAGGCAAACTCTTGGACTTAGTTATCAGCAACAGGTCTCTGGGTATTTGGAAGTGGTGCTGAGCTACCACAGAGGCGCATGTGTCACGCCCCTCGTGTCCTGCTGCTGCCAGTCATGCAGTGCTGGCTGCTAACATAGTGTGATAGAGGAGGCCACACTTGGCTCCAGGTGTGCAAGAGATGGTATGTGGTATGGTCTAAGTATTTAAACTGCTGCTTTGGGAGAATATTGTAGACTGATTTTATTGTTCCTCTGAGTTCAATTCTCTTCCCTAGACTTTCTGACAAGGACTCTCATACCACAGCCGACTATAGGGACAGCTTTCAGTGACCAAGCCAGATTCCCTTACAACCAGATCAAGACTTTTATTTTTTGTTTTAACTAATATTTTAAAGGGACAAGGGAAAAGGGATTTTATTTTATTTATTTTTTAGGTCAACACCAGGCGATGCTTAAGGGTTCTCTCCTGGCTCTGCACTCAGGAATTACTCGTTGGTGCTTAGGAACATTATGGTATGTCGGGATTGAACTTGTTGGCCACATACAAGGCTAACACCTTCCTGTCGTGATTTTATCGCACTGGCCCTGTATTTTTTTTTAAAAAATTTTAGCATTTTTGTTATTGAATCTTATGAGAAGCACAGTTGCAAAGTTCTTCAAGGATTCTATCATACAGCCGTTCCACACCTCCTTCACTCCATGCATTTCCCACCACCAACTTCCTCAGTTTCTCCCACTGCCTTCCATGAGGTGACACTTTTCCTCTTCCTGGTTCTCTTGCCTTCTTTCTCTCTCTTTCCTTTTTGGGTGAATGAGATGCTTTTGCAGGACAGATAATGAAACAGCCCCCATGTTGTCCTCTACCCACTTTCAGCATTCAGTTCTTGTTCTAGAAGTTTCACTACTTTTGAGCCACAGCCTAAATTTTTGGGCAGGTTTAATTACACAGGATGGCACCTGAAGTGGTATGTGGACATAACTGCTAGGGCTTTCTGGAAGTAATGGGAAGTGGGAGGAGAGAGCCTGGTGATTTAGTCACAGTGCATAAAGCTCCAAAGTTTTGGCAGAAGATTTAACTTTGGTTCAAGATTTTAGATGACTAAGAAATTTCGTTTCTTGCAGGGGTTTCGGGAATTTGACATGGAGTGGTTTTGAAAGTATGTAGGAGTGTGCAGAGTAATTCTGGGAATATTTTGCTGGGCTGAGACTACAAGTACACCAGAATGTCCTCACCCAGAGCCTCAGGGGATGGAGCTTGTTGCAAAACTTGAGGTAGATCTGCCCAGCTCCAGCGTCCCATTGCAGAGAGTAACACAAGCAGAGTGACAGGCTGTCACTGGGTTCGACAGGGTGACTCTCAGACCTCTAGCCTCACTTCTTTCTGTGGGTAACTGTTGTTTCTCTTGTCTGTTTTCCTGTAAACACATGGAATATCTGATTCAAAACCCTTCCAGCACAGAATCAGAAATGTGCCAACACCAGTTCTCTGAATGAAACCCAAAAATCCTCTACTTTAAATTTGGTTTACTATATCCCTCCCAGTAAGGGCTGGTGGGCATCTGAGAATAGAAAAGCAGTTTTGCTCTGCTATTAGTATGGTTGGTTGTTTTTGTTTGCTTTGGGGCCATTCCCAGAGGTAATCAGGACTCACTCCCTAAGCTTCTGAGCTAAAGAATCACTCTTGGTAGGCTTTCAGGGACTATGTGATGCTGGGAGTGACCTGAGGTGGACTGAATCCAAGGCAAGTGCTTAACCCTTGTACTATTTCTCCAGTGCCTTGATTTATTTTTTCATGCTAGATGTCGCCAGAACCTCTTCACAGTTAAAATAAACTTTCTTAGCAAACTTCCCTTTTTTTTTATTATACTACTGTGAGTAATACAGTAACAATAAAGATGCTCATGTTTGCTGCAGTCATACAGCTGCCCAGCACCCATCCCTCCACCTCAGTGCCCATTTCCCATCACCAATCACCAATGTTCCCTGATTCCCTCCCCTCCCACCCTGCCTCTGTAGCAAGACTTTCCTTTTCTTCCTCCTCTTCCTCCTCCTCCTCCTCCTTCTTCTTCTCCTCTCCTTCTCCTTCTTTCTTCTTCTCCTTCTTCTCCTTCTCCTTCTTCTTCTTCTTCTTCTCCTTCTTCTTCTCCTTCTCCTTCTCCTTCTTCTCCTTCTTCTTCTCCTTCTTTCTCCTTCTTCCTTCTTCTTCTCCTTCTTCTTCTTCTTCTTCTTCTTCTTTCTTCTTCTTTTCTTCTTCTTCTTCTTCTTCTTCTTCTTCTTTTCTTCTTCTTCTTCTTCTTCTTCTTCTTCTTTCTTCTTCTTCTTCTTCTTCTTCTTCTTCTTCTTCTTCTTCTTTCTTCTTCTTCTTTTTCTTTCTCTCTCTTTCCTTCTCCTTCTCCTCTGTCTCTCTTAGCAAATCCTTGAAAGCAGGACAGAAGGTTACTATCTTATTTTATTTGTTTATTGAGCCACACCTGGTGTTCCTGGAGAGAATTCTAGTGGCTCTGTGTATAATATTTATTTCTGACTCTACCAGAGATCACACTTGGTGATTTTTAGGTGATGTGGGAAAAAGTGTTGAGGATCAGTTCCAGGTCAGCCGAGTGCAAGGCAATCACCCCACCCATAGCTGCAATTTTGAGCCATTGAAAACTGTGCATTTGGAGATAATATTACATTTCGCGGTACCATGTCTGTAATTTCCATCTAAGGTGAAGGCATATATTCCTTTATTTTTCTTTTCTATAAAATTAATAAGCTGCTCTATTATGGACCTAAGAAACAAAGACCTTTGGATCCTTTGAAAGGTCTGACATGGAAAAAATTATGTGAGACACTACTAATTGCTCCAGAAAAGTAAAGTAACAGTCTCAGGAAGTTCTCAGCCTACTTATTAAACCAACAGGTATTGGATTAAATTATATACTATTAAGGTATTGAATCTCAGAACACAGAAAACACATAAATAGAATGTAGTCTGTAATCAAACAAAGTGCAAAGAGGAAACAAGCAAATACAAAATCACACAAAATGTAGAATGTCCAGGGCCACAGCTACAACAGGTAAGCTGCTTGTCTTGCACACTGCTGACCCAGATTCAATCTCTCAGCATCCCGTATGGTCCTTCAAGCCTCACCAGGAATACCTTAAGCACAGCCAGGAGTAACCCACAAGCACACCAGGTATAGCCCCCTCAAACAAAACAAAACCAAAATTCATATAAAGTTTCAGGAGTTAAGCAGGCCCAGTTCAATAAATATTTTAGTAATTCTATATTAGACAGTTAAGGTAGTACTGACAGTGATGAAGATGAGACAATTATAGAAACTGACCATGTGGGTTCAAGTCTGAAGCATTAGAAAATACAAATGCCTCAAAAGCTCAAAAGCTCGGTTGGGTGCCAGGTAACCTTCATGTTCTATAAAGGCAAGTGAATGCTAACATTATTTTGGCTTAATATCTTAATATGTTAAACTGACTTTGACTTATCTTTTCTATTTTATTTTTCACATTTCTTGCCCAATAGTTCATCAAATAAATAGATCTACTTCTTCCAAATGCTTCATCTGTTTTGTTGTATTCAGACTTGCTACTGTCTCAAATTCCGCCCCATTCTCCACATCCATGATGTTCTTTGCAGTTTTTCATATGTTCCTTTCTTGTCAGCAATCTGTCTTCTTCATAATCTCATTTTGAATGACTGATCAGAGGATTTTATTTTTATATTGTTTTGTGGATGATATTTATTTGACTTCTGTTATTTAGTGATCCAAGTTCCTTTTTAATGTGCAATATTTAAATGTACAAACACGCGATTTAAATGTAATACTTAAAAGTGTGAAACTGATGGAGAATGGTACAGTAACGCCATGTACACCTCTCCTAGACTTAACAAAGCCCTCCTAATGTTATGGCAAGCAGAATCCTAGTTATAATGGATTCCACAACCTCAGGGTGAAAGTTGACTTCCATGAGGGGTTCATACCTAGAAACTGGTTTGCTAAAACTTTTGATGGTCCATTGCCCGTGTTGGTTATTACTGATCCAGACATGATCAAAACAGTCCTGGTGAAAGAATGTTATTCTGTCTTCTCACAAACCGGGCGGGTAGGCATCCTTTTATTGGTCATTACTAATAAATTTAGTGCTCATAGTTATAATCCACAGGGAGTTTAAAAACGAAGGTTTTCCGCAGCCATGTGCCCTTCATCTGTGCTTCAATGCAACTTGTGTTCATGCTCTTTTCCCACGTTGACTTCCTGCATCACTACTCAATTGCCAAACAGGGACTGTTGTATGACACGGTTCAACCTTGGATCTTGGCTGCTTAAGCTGTTTACATGTCATTAAGTCAGGTTAAACACTATTGTGAGGGTGTGGCTGTTCACAGGAGTAATTTTGATTCTGAATTAATAACTCTTAGAATATTATTATAATCTCTACTATTTCTTTAATGCTATCCAGATTAAGCACAATTCCTCTTAACAGCCACTGGTTCCAGAGTGGGACAATTAGAATCTACCAGAGACCATTTCTGGGCTATGTTGAGACTACAGTTTATTAACTCTGCCAAGATCAAAGACAGTATCTAAGGCTTTCCTCTGGCAAGGGAGCATGACGTTTTCAGTAAATTTTGAGCATGACACTTAGAATTACTCTTGCGCGGAGTAGAAATAATAAGGGACCTTGTAGGTGGTACCATCTGTAAATTCTGTGTATGAAGTCCATGACCTGAAATTACGATGATTCTTCCATAAATATATATCCATTGAGACATATTTTATGCCAGTTCTCTTCTCCCCAGTAAGCCTTGGACATAAGAGATAAACTTCTGGAGGAAGGGATTGAGGGATTCTGAATTATCATTTGTTTAGACCTGAACTAGAGGTGTGGCACCAATCTAACATCTACACCTAGAAGCTGAGTCATTGATCTTCGTTTACGCAACATACCCTTAAGAAAGGATTCTGGCTTTTGGTATGAAGGACTGACTTGGGGAAGACCCACCCATTTTGGTGAGAGACCTGGGGCCCGAGTGCATGGTCTGATCAAGAGCTGCAGGTCTGGGGTATCCCATCATCTTGGTTGTAGTAGTAGAGCTTGTTTAATTATTGGTGATTAGTAAAAGTATTGGAACTGTGCTGACCTTTTTCATGGTTTGTCAGTCTGACACTGGTCTTTGAGATAAAAAGGAACTAGTTCCCGATATTGTTGGGGACCCCAGCCACTCCCTCAACAGATACTGACATCAAGACTTTGCACAGAGCTTGCTCAGCTCACAACACCTTTGTATGCACTCTAGTGTGTGATGCTCTGGGCGAATATTCATGTAGATTTCTGTGATGTGCCTACAATCACAACACAGAACCTGGGACCAAGGAGATGGCTCAAGGGTGAGCTTGCCTTGCATGTAAGGAGGGCCTGAGCTCAGATCAGTGCAGACATGTTTCCTCTATATATATACATTAAAGAATTAACACACCTCATCAGACTCCCTTACTACTCTTTATAATGATGTTGTGTAACTTTCCTTTCTCCTAAGTGGTCTTTATCAGAGAAAAGTTCTCAATTTTGATAAAGCCAATTTTCAGTTTTAATATTACTTTAATGATTGATGACCATTAAGAAACATTCTGGGGCAGGCTTAAGCAGTGGTTGGGAAAATTCAAAATAATTGTGGTTGGATGTTTTAGTCATAGTGGGTCTGGGGTTGAACATTGAATACTTGTAAGAAATTAAAGGAGACATCTTTGTTAAAATTGAGTAGAAGCCCACTATATTTAATAAGTTCCACTAAGTAAAGCATAGCACAGATGGTCAAGTTTGCACAAAGCTCAGTAAGAAAGTCATGACTTTAGCAACACCGTTCAAGATGTATGTTGCTAGGCAATATAATTAGTGCCTGCTAAGGGGCAGGCATGGAGTGGGTGGGAAACGAGGGTCTTTGGTGCCGTGGCACATTGGTGATGGGACTGATTGGAATACTTGAAACAATTGTGACTGTGAACAACTTTGTGCTTAAGTAAAAGCTTGAAAATTGAAAAAAAAGAACAAATAATACTACACCCATTGTGACCTCCAACAAATATGGATGAAAATTGACCTCTTTGGAATCTAGATCCTAATCCAGTGATTTATGAAAGATCGCTTGTCAATGTGTCTGAGGATGAGCAGTGGATTGGCGGTCACTGCTGTCTCCAGCCTTCACCAGCGGAAAGCTCAAGGAGGTAGGAACAAGAAGAATTTTAATCGGACATTCCAGAGTGAATTGGGTGCTAGGTAATTAGACAGTTTCTTTTTTTATATATGTTTCTTCATAGGTGTCATAGGATGAATTTAGATCCTTTAATTTTTGTGCCCCCAAATGTAACATCCATATGACAAGTGAGACTAGAGAAACTCCATGGGGACCAGGTTGACCTTTAATTCCGGGCCGTTGTCTTTGTGCAGATGTTCCCATCATTGCCCACTATGGAGATGTGTTGGTGAGGAACCTGAGGAAAGATGCAACTACGGTCAAGTCCGTGAACTTGAAAGAGCAAGTAGGGGTATGACTGTGGGGCTCTGAACTGGAAAGACTGGCCTGAGGAGAGCTGTGATCACGCCACTCCAGTGGCCGCCCCCGGAAGGCCCTGATTTCCTGTTGTCCTGCTCAGCACAGGGCTTTGATGCCCAGCGTTGACTTCACTCAAAGCACACTGCTAATGGGCACTGGTTGTGTGGTCTCCATCCCTGATCACATAGAGGTGGATTGGACTTGCCTTGCGTTCCCCCCCACCCTTGCCCAGCGCAATCAGTCCCTCTCACGCCCACCAGATAAGCACCATGAGGATGTCAGAACCATCCAGCTGCTGGTTCTGACCTGTCTTAGAACTTCCATGCACCCTGCGCCTGTGTTGATATAGATATGAACAGGTGCTAACTGTATTGTTCAATTTCCTGTTTTTCTTTTTCTGCTCAGAGCATTTGGAGACAGCATGGATGTGATTACCAGCATCGTCATTTGGAGTAAATGTGGATTCCCTCAACAACCCCAAGGATCCCTTTGTGGAAAATATTCAGAAGCTCTTGAAATTTGATTTTCTTGATCTGTTCTTCGTTCTTCATTAGTATGTCTACTACTATTTTGATGGATGGGGTTGGGCGACTCCTAGCAGTGCTTAGGACTTACTCCTGCTTTCTACCTCAAGGATCACCTCCTGGTGGCCCTGGAGGACACCGTAGATTTGGTGCCCAGACCAATGGGGTCTATAGTGCATGGCGCAAGTGCCCTACCCACTCATCCTACCGTTGCGCTTCTACTATTTTTTAAAAATTATTTCTGCTTCCTATTTTATTTCTAAGTACTCAGCCCTCCTCGGTCCTTCCTTCTCTCATAGATCGTGCTTATCAGACTGAGGACATCTCTTTGCTCCTGTGAATGGCAGCTGTATGCAGGTGTGGATTAGTGAGCTGTAGTTCAGGTCCAGAGTTTTATTTCCTTTTTAGATATTGTTTTCTTTCTTCCTTTTTCATTTTTAATTTTTATCATACCACTGTGCAATACACAATTACAAAGATGCCTGCGAACGGATTTCAGTCCCACCACCAATGGCTTCAAATTCCTCCCCACCCCCCCAGCCTGCCTCTATAGAAGGCACTTTCCTTTTTTCTCTTCTCCCTCTCTCTCTTCCACATTGTGGCTTGCCCTTACAGACATTCTAGAGATTATCATGTAAATCCCTTGTGTACATTCAATGCTCAGTTCTGGTGTGGTGTTACCATTTCCCAATTAGTAGACCAGTATATGTTTATACAGAACACCGCAGTCATTCCATATCTGTCCTTACCTTCTGATCTATCCACCAGCATGATAATTCCATGTTCATCCATTTGCAGGTAAATTTACACCTTGTCTTTTCTGACAGCTGCATAGTATTCCATTGTGGAGATGTACCATAGTTTCCTATCCAGGTTTCTGTTCTTAAGCACTCAGGTTGTTTCAAGATTCTGGCTATTGTTGTTTCGATTTGCATTTCCCTGATGATTATAGATGAAGTGCACTTTTCATATGCCTTTGGCCCTTTACTCTTTCCTTGGAAGTTTCTGTTCATTTCCAGCCCTCATTTTTTGATGGGATTGGCTGCTTTTCTTGTAAAGTTTCCACGAGTGCCTGATATATCTGGGTATATTAACCCCTTTATCAGATGGGTATTTAGTGAATATTCTTCTTTCTCAGTCTGTGGGCCATCTCTGTATCTTAGTTCCATTTCTTTTGAGGTAGACTTTCAGCCTTTACATAATCCCACGGGTTTATCTTTGCTGCCTCTCTCATAGACTGCTATATCAGACTGAGGACATCACTTTGCTCCTAGTACGGCAGCTGCATGGTGTAGATCTCCTCAGTGAGCCATGGTCCAGGGCCTGTGAGTTTTTGTTTAGATCACAAAGGGTGTTGACTCTTTCCCAGTGCCCCCTTCTGCACTTAAAGTGATCACGTGGTTATAGTTTTCTGTTCTGTTGATATGACTGTTGTACAGTTTAGTCTTTCCTGCAGGTGCAGTATGCTCATTTACAGGACTCTCTTTTTATTGAAAGTATAGTTCCCAGCAGTAGTATTTAGTTCAGATTTTTGCACCCACGTTCATATCACATGTTGGTCTGTAGTTCCTTCCTCCTGCCATAGCTCTGTCTGGGTATTGTATGATGTAATGATTTCATATGTGGAAAGGAAGTATTAATTTTTGACATGCAGCTGAAATCATCTGAACTTGTGCTGTTCTTTGTGTTCATTTATTGATCACCATCACTATCCTCCCGTTGATTATCTATTTGCTAGAGCCGGGCACTGCATTCCATGTCCTGAGTCATGTTAGTAGAGCCCAAGGGCTTTGTTCATTTCCAGTGGAATGATGTTGAGCCCTCAAACATTATATTAGGTAATGGAATGAGCACTATGTAATTGTTATTGTAAAATAAGCACAATAAATAGGGCAGCTTGCCAGGCCAATATGCAGATGGCATACCCTGTAGTGCCTCTGAACATAGCATTTGGAGATGAACCCATGCGGCTGCTTGCAGTCGCTGCAGATGGCTGTGATAGTCTGCAGTTGGTGGAGTTCTGACGATGTAATGGGTGCCCGATGCGGGTGGGGGTCATCTGGCTTGTTGCAGCAGCTCTGCTGGGGTGGTGGTCTGCTACTTGCTCTCCCTGTGCTCCAGCAGCTCAAGGGCGCCCGGGAGATGGCGGGAGCCCTAGGCCCTGGCCCGCCACCACAGCAGAGCCTCACAACAAGCCAGATGACCCCCACTCCATCGGGCCGCCATTTCCACGCCCAGACTTCCTCTCCTCAGAACTCCAGCAGACCAGCCTATCACAGCCTGGTTCACTAATAAATGCTGAATTTAGAGATGACTACAAGAGAGCAAAGATCTATACTCGCAGAGCAGCCTGGCAAGCTACCAGTGTTGTATTTGATATGCCAAATACCAGTAACAATTATAGACCTCATTCCGAATGGATTGAGGCTCTTTATGTTCCTGAGCAAGTAGATACCCTTGGGCTCCTTACTTCAGCATGAGACAGGACTTATGGAGATGTTACTAGGGCCCACTCGAGCAAATCAATGATGAACAGGAAGACAGTGACTATGACAGTGAATAATTAATAATTCAACAATATCAATAATTTAATAATTGATAATTTAATTACTTTATTAATAGAGTTATTTTACCTATATTATCTATTGTATATTTATTTATCTATTATTTATTATTATTTTATCTATTATTTAAATATATTATTTTAATTAATTTTATTTCATTTTATTTGAAGGACACAATTCACCAGTACTTTCTTCTATCATGACTGGTGTTTCTTGAAATAACTCTTTCAGTTGCACAGACAGACTGTAGTCCAGTTGTAGAGACCATAGACCAAACACAGTTAACAGATAAAAGGCTAAAACATCCAAGAATTTTGTTGTTACTGCAAAGGTTTGGAAAGAGTTCACTGCCGTCTCATGGCATCTGTGTGTGACCTGCCCTGCCTCTGCCATCAACTTGTAAGTGTCAGTAAACAT